>BHFT01038783.1:0-69551 GCA_004320025.1 Laticauda laticaudata
TCTTCCCTAGGATTTGCTTCTACCTCAGCAGGAGAGGGTTTGGCATCTCAATTTTCACTTTGCCTGAGCTTGCCCGAGCGGGCCGGTTGGGACGTTTAGAAAAACAAACCTATCCAATGGGGTTCCCTTTCAACTCTTAGTTAAAACACGTGTTTTTGTTATTTAATCATGTGCTATGGACAATGGACATGCTGTGAATTGCAATTGTTAAAACCCTGGAAAAAAATATTGTGGTAGCCCCTGGGGCACAACAAGAAAGGTCAGGAATAAATCACCTGTTTAGGCTTTTAAGGGACAGTTGAAAATATCTAACACAGTGTTGGGATTACTAATATATGGAAACAATTAAAAATAATAGCACAGAGTTTTTTTAATACTCTCTTCTTCCTATTTTTTTTTTCTTTTTTTTTCTCTACCTTCCTCTTCTTTTCTTTCTTTTCTTTCTTCTTTTTCTTTCTTTCTTTCTTTTTCTTTCTTCTTTCTTCAACACACACACACACCACACACACAGAGTACTTAACCAGACAAGCATTTTGGAAGCAGCTCCTTTTAAAATTTTCTCCAAAAGGCATTGAGTGGATTTCCGCCACTCTCTGTTCAGACCCCACTCCTTTCTCATCTCCCAGCACTTAAAACTCACACAGGGGAAAGTATATTGTAGCATCCATGGCAAATCCATTGGACTGCTTCCAAAATGCATTTCTTTTACATTGCAAAAGTGCTCCAAGGCTCGATTCACCCCCATCCCCTCTGTCAGACCGCACTCTTTCTCACTCCAGACATTTTAACTCACACGGGGAAAGCGATACTTGCAGCGCCCATGCCTTTCTTCTTTTTCCTGGGGAGAAAGAGGACGTGGGGAACAGAAAGTTAGGAGAGCGATCGCAAGTGAGTTACCGAGCAACTGGCGTAGCCAGCCAGGGATTGCCGCCGGTTCGGCGACCCATGCCAAATAACTGCTACTGGTTCACCTGAATAGGTGCGAACTGGTTGAATAGCACCTCTGGTGTTGATACAAACAACAAGTGGATAGGTCATATATCATAGATTATAGCTACAGTCATTAATCATGATTTATCACCTTGTACTTTATTAATTGTAAGGTGCAACAAGTGATAAATCACATATATCAATTGGAGAACATAGTAGGAAAGATGAGAAGAAATGATGACAAGACTCCGGAAGGCCCTGCACTTACCTTGCATCCAAATTGGGCCATGTGGAGACTCCTGGGAAGGGAGGGGAGGGCTGGGAGGGGCCAGGCAGGGGTGGGATTTGGCAGTTTTCTGAACCTGCCACAACATTAGCTATGGGTTCTCCTGAATCTGGGCGAACCCATAGCAACCCACAGCTGATCCTAGCTGTCCATTAAAATCTGTACCTGTCTATTTGGTTGCTATGCCTAACCAGACAAATTACTGAGGTACAAATGACAAACTCAATCATTTCTCTGTAGAACTATATCAGAAGATCCTTGGGCAATCTGGACTTTCTGAGTTGATACGGGAAGAACAAACTTTGTTGGGCTTTTTTAAAATGATGATTCTAATGTTATGTGTCCATTTCAAGTCCTGGGAGAGTACAGAACCCAGAAACCTGGAGGTCTCTCCTGTTGTTACTGTGTTGTTTAATATTGCCAGAGGTGGTAGAATAGGAAAGCTTCTTCTAAAACCTACCATCTCTACAGTTTTAAGAGCTTTCAGCTCCAGATTGTTCCAGCTGCACCACAGGGCCAGTTGTTCTACCTCCCGTACAGAGGGAAAAGAATGATGGAAAGAAATGCATACAGCCGCGGGGACTCCTCTGCTAATTGAATGGATATTCTATGTGATTTTATCTAGCTTCACCTGCTGCTTCCTGTCTGTTAGAAAGCTTATACTCCATCCAGAGGTGGGTATTCAGCAGGTTCTGACCAGTTCTGGAGAACTAGTAGCAGAAATTTTGAGTAGTTCGGAGAACCGGCAAATACCACCTCTGACTGGCCCTGCCCCCATCTATTCTCTGCCTCCCAAGTCCCAGCTGATCAGCTGGGCCTTCTTTTGTTGCCCTGCACAGGAGAACAGAACTGGAAAGCAGGTTAGTGGGGTGGGGATGTAGAAAGGCTGTCAAAATGCCTTTCTTCAAGGGTTCGAATTTTCCCGCTGGGAGAGCTCCGGCTCAAGGATATGGACAACTGCTTGAAAGCTGGATCTTTTTATTCTCAGGAAGGCAAGAGACAGTGTGGCTGCGTTCCTGGGGCTAGCTAACTTTGAATGGTAAGTTCCTGGTTTTTATACCTTTTTCCTCCCTTTGTGCATGAATGTTCGTTTAGTGTTTCATGCTTAATGTTTAGATATTAAAATCCTGTCAGAGTTTATTTTTTCAACAGAAGACAAACTTAGCGAGGCACAGAAAATAAACTCTGCGGGGTGGCTTGATTGTATCATCGGTTTTTTCCTAATTTGTTTTAGCTTTATAATGGTTCTTCCTATTTGTTTTGTAGTAATCTTCTATTCGTTTCCTTTGTGATTTATTTTGTAACTTTTGTCTGTTTGTTTTGCTGATTTGGCATGTCCTGTGTCTGTAAGGGTTTTCTTTTCTTTGTTTCCCTAGCTTTCTTCATAACTTGGCTTTTGTCTAGGGGGCTTCTTTCAATACCTTTTATTTGATATTTTTTCCTATGCAAGTTTGTTTTATGGCTGGCCTGATGTTCCCTTTGGGCTTTTTCTGCCTGGGTGACACCACTGTCCTCATGAAGTTCCCTTTCCACAGGATATTTTACAGTATCCTTCCCATGTCATGCCCACAAGCCACGCCCACCAAGCCACAACCACAGAATTGATAGTTAAAATTTTTGAATCCTACCAATGACTCCATCCCAGGTGTTGTTGGAAGAAAAATCCAGCCCGGTCCTAAGGCAGGAGAAAAACAGTGGATTGTTATAGGTGTGATGACCTGGGAGAAGGCACGAAGGTCATACAACCACCTGAGAGTTCCAACTCCCTTTTAGTGCTCAAAATTTCCCCCCAACTGCTCCCACGTTCTTGGCAAGTCTCAGAGCAAAGTGTGCATATACACGCATACAAACACCGCAGCCTTTGACTGCACCCAGTTCAGCAAAGCAAAAACACAGAGAAAGGAGTCCATGAACCAAGGAACAATGAGTCCACAAAGTAAGGAAGAAGCAAGCAGTTCTGCAAATATGTGTACCAGCACACCCAACTCTACCAATTCAATGTTAGTTCCCGACAAATCCCCCTCCCCACAGCATCTCCTTTAATGTCAATCCCCAGGTGTGCCTTGTGAAGAGGGGCAGGGTGCTCTCCTCCCAAGTTGTTGGGTCAACCTGTGCTATACGCTCCTTCTTTCTACTCTCTATGCTTGGGGATCAGGAGGAGGAGGCCTTTGCTCATTGGCTAAACTGTCACTCTCACGTCCATTACTTGTCCTCTCTCGGTCATCCTGCCCCCATTCCTCTCTGCTAATAAGCCGACCAGGGGTGGGATTCAAATTTTTTAACAACCGGTTCTGTGGGCGTGGCTTAGTTGGTGAGTGTGACTTGGTGGCTGGGTGTGGCCAATTCAACATCACTCACATCGAGGCAAGCATCTCCTCGTCTGGCGTCTCATGACTGTGGGGATGCTGCAACAATCGTAAGTGTGAAAAAGGGTCATAAGTCACTTTTTTCAGTGCCATTGTAACTTTGAATGGTCACTCCACACAAGCAAAGTACCAACAAAGGAGGGAGAAAAAAACTCCAGAGACGTTCCTGAGACGTTCCTGAAACAGGAAGTCTAGTCCTGCCAAGAATGTAATAAGGGTCAACAGAGAGGCAGTTTCTGTAAGCAACACCAGAATGTTTCCTTCCTGCCTTTCTTACAGGATTAGGCCAGTAATTACTTCTAACAACCGGTTCTCTGAACTGCTTAGAAGGTTAACAACCGGTTCTAGCGAATAGGTGAGAACTGGTAGCATCCCACCCCTGAAGCCGTCCCAATCCTGAGGAGCCCTGGGCTGCCCTGGCATGCTCCTCCCAACATTCCTCAGGAGCCAGCTACCCCCTCCAGTTCCGGCCTCATCCTACTCCCCAGATTCAGGCTCCGATGGGGGAAATAGAGTAGAGTTGTAGGTTTTGATAATTGAGATACTCCAGAGGATTGTGCAATGTAATAAGCCTTGTGTCTTTTATTATTCCAATGGTGATGGGTTAATCCTATTATGTCCTAAAAGTTATGCCCTGTTTAGAATTTAGGTGGAGGGCGATGTAAATTCTTAATCCCATCAGCCCCAGCCTTCTGTGGCTGAAGACATTTGGTTTATTAATAGATTGGCCCAGTTTTTTTTAACAGGTATATAACGCCCATCTTTAATGACTTGAGGATTCTGCTTGACACTGTGAAGCAGAAAGACCTGGGCGGCTTTCTGCCTTTAAGAACATGTTTCTCCATTTCTCCTTTGGGGAAATATAATATTCTGCCTTTTTTTAATATTTCCAAAAATATTTCATTCTCGGGGATATGTGGGCTTCCTGCAGTGTTGTATATCAAGCTTGCAGGGCTGGTGGCAGTTGGAGATTTTTGAGATGGGTAGAAAGATCCTATTTCTAACAAATACATTTTGGGAGTTTATCTCTGTTATCATGGTATCTGGATTTGTGCAGATACAGCTAAGCTATTTCATAAGGAACAATTAATGGAGACTGTTCTATATGTAAATGGGTGACTCCAAATCTACAAATCTGATTGGCCAAGAAAACTAAGCATTGGATTGGTTCGATTCGGTTTCATAGGAGCCAATCCAACAGAGCTGTCTGAACAGGCAGCAACATTTAAGAAATGCCATCAGGCTACCAACGCACGCAGGCCAGCTCGTACTCAACCTCGCTCGACTCGCAGCAAATCGTTTCCTGTTCCGACTGCACGTGCTCATAAAGCTTCTCGTGTTGGAACCCGGTCTACGTCGTGTGTTTTCCGAACAAACACCGGCGATGAAGGTGGGATCAGTCCTGAACGGCGAAACGCTGCAACGCGGTGATAAGAAGCCCAACGCCAGCAGAGATGCTGGAAACAACGGCACCCGCCCCACCTTCAATCCTAACGAAAGAGGATTGGGAGTCAATACACGACCGCTTCCAAAATGTAATTTGCGGAGAGCAATGACAATGGAAACATTTCAGAGCAACGCAGCAAGCTGTGTTCCAACCCACTGAGGACCAACGGGTTCATAGATGGGCCCCAAAAAAAAAAAGGCCTGCGAAGCCCCGAAGACGTTAAACAACTAATGTGGCCAGAATTGCAAAGAATTCTCAAAGCAACACTAACGCCCGGTAGTGTCAAAATCTAATAAAGGACAACGAATTTACCAGGGCAGAGACCAGAAGAGACGGAGCAGACCGGTACTACCTTGATTTCGTTGCTGCTTTGAGGCCAAATAGGGGGTTGAGTGTGCTTCCTGAAACACTCGAGAAAGCGATGAGAGGATTCGCGTGGTGTTGGGCTAAAGAGACCCTAAATGCACACGAGTAAATTACTCAACAAGCCAAACAATCACGTAAACATAAGAACGCATCGCGGACAGCCATGGCCAGCCGCAAAGCCGCGAAGAAATCGCGGTCACAATAAGAGGATGAACACACACAGAGGAAGAAAACAACCACCAAAAGACAGAAGCAGCCTACCACCACTTCCCACTACGAAGACTCGGGAGAGCAATCGAGTCGAGCGAAAGAAAGACGACGGAGATCCCCGTTTTCGCGAACAAAAAGAGCGCAAAAGAAGGAATTGGCGGAATGCGCCGCCTGGCGGAGGAAACCAAGTCCGAGCTGAATGCAGATTCTCGACGCTATCTGTAGCATTGCACAAAACAAAGGGCAAATCTCGAAAAGGTCTGCAGAAACAAGAAAAGCTATAGCCCTACGGAGGACGCCGATAATTCCCCCAATACAAGCTGGACCTAAAAACAGACTGAGAGAAGTGGCAACAAGCCCGTAAGCGGCCAATACACACCCAAACTGTCACTATAGAAGCGCTCAGACACGGAAAGTGGAAGAAGGTTAAAGTTACTGTAAAAAATCGAAGGGAAAGCCCTGCAAGATGGAAGTGGACTCGGGGTCCTTCTTTCTATGGTATCGTGGACACAATAAACAGCTAGTCCCAAGACCATCAAAACGAAGAATATACAAAAAGCAACCTCTAATCCTCAAAGACTGACCAGGGAAAGCGCGAATCCCTGGTAGTCCGGCATGGGAACATTTTTCAGGTCGCCTATAAAAACACATCAAAATGCTGGCCGCTGACTATAGTCGACTGAAACAGACCGAGCCTTACCTGGCATCGAATGGTACGCCCAATTACATCCCCATCCCCTGGGGATGACCGGGAACGATCGAGTTGACTACAGACCGGCTGGGAGAAGACGAACCTCATCCGTGAATTTTCCAGGACGTTTTTGACACGGGCTCACTTGGCAATATAGGGAAATCCCATTCTTTTGTTAGACACCCAAAATAAGCCCACGAAGAAATAAAAGCCAGGCGAGTTCCCTTTGCACTAAAGGCAAAGATAGAGGAACAGCTAGATAAAACTAATAGCCCAGGGGTGCTAGACCTGTGGACCATGCCAAAGTGGGAAACGCCCTATTGTCACACCCATAAAACTCTGACAGTCATTAGAGATCTGTGTGAACATTAAAAAGGCTGAACCCGCAACCACATTTACACACGCAAGCAACGCATACCCGGTGCCATAGTGCCAGATTTGCTCAACTCTCTGGGAAAAGGGCAACGTTTTGCTAAACTCGACTTGGCACAAGCCTAATCAACAACTCCAAGTGGACCCAGAAACAGCAGAAGCACAGACTATAGTCACCCATAGGCGCATTCAAATGTCACCGACTCCAATTGGAGTAATGCGTGGCCCCAGGCATTTTCCAACGAGTTTGATGAACGCCTCCTAAAAAATGGCATAACAAGGCATTCCTATTTCGATGATGTCCTAATCTCGGACAGAGACGAAACTCAATTAAGAAAACAGACTCAAAGAAGTATTACAAAATTTAGGGAATCTGGCCTCAAGGTAAAAGAGAAATCGGCTTGCCTAATAAAGAATAGCGTCGAATTCCTGGCTATTCAATAACGGAGAGGGTATCCACCCCACGACAAAAAAGTTAAAGCAAGATCAGAGAAGCCTGAACCAAGAAACAAAACGAATACAAGCATTCTTTAGAATAATTAATTTCTATAATGTGTTCCTGCCACAAAACAAGGCCACTATAAGCAGAACCGTGCAACTCCGTCTGTTAGACAAGAAAGGCAAATTGGACTGGGGTTACACAAGAAAAGAAAGCGTTCCAAAATATTAAGAAGCTTGGCTAAAACATCAACAAACCGTTCCCATCACAATTAGAACACTCTGGCCATTAAGCAGTGACCTGCGACGCCGTCAACCAATACGGAGTAGGTTGCCATCCCTGACCCACCACTTCCTGATGGCAGAGAAGCACCCGCGGCATTATTATTCAGACTACTATCCAAAACCGAGCGATTACAGCCAATGACAGGGAAGCCCTAGCAAATAGTTGCTGAGTAAAATCCTTCCACGAGTACTTATACGGGCGGACTTGTCAAATCATAACGGATACCAAACCGTTATCTGCCAGATCTTGGCGGGAAACAAGCCAACGCCTAATATACTGTCCCCAAAATGACTAGAATGTCAGAGTTCCTAGCAGACTATTCCTACACTCCACACCATTCGCCCAGGGAAACAAATTTCCCATGCAGACCTTTGGAAGCAGAGCAACCCTTACCAGCAACTGTGAAGACCCGGCACCTCAGCGATGACCAAACACTAACAAATTGAGACTTGCCCCGATCTACCCATTTCAGCTTATGATGTCACCAGAGCCAACCGCGAAAGGAGCCTCATTTACTCGCCCGCTTCTTACGGCTGTGTAGGATAAAGGCTGGCCGGAGAACCAAAAACTGAAAACTTTTAAACCATTTCCGGTCCAGACAGACTGAACTTTTGATTCAGAAGGGTGTTGTTGTGGGTGATCGGGTGGTCATTCCAACCAACATCTAACAAACCAGGGTACTTAGGTTGTTTACATGAAGGACACCCGAATAGTTAAAGCAATGAACAGCTTGCCAAAGTTATGTGTGGGCCCGGTAATTGATAAGGACATAGAGTATTGGGTAAGCTCGTGCAACATATCAGGAACTTAACCGGTCCCCACCAAAAGCACCCCACCGTACAGCGACTGGGAAACCCTGCTCGGGGCCTGGTCAAAATTACCACATTGACTTTGCGGTCCTACAAGGGACATATCTTTCTGATGTCATTGATGGCCTACTCTGAATATGCTTGAAGTAAAAGTTATGCCATCACGGAAACCGAAACTGTAATTAAAAACTGGACAACCTTTATTTGCCCACCCATAGATCTACGCGACCGTTCTTGTCTCCGATAATGGGCACAGCTAACCAGCATACAATTTGAGGCAATACCCATAGCCTCCACATAGGCAATAAAGACATGCCCTAACCGCGCCCGCCCACCTGCCTGCGAACGCAGGCGCGACAGAATGGTCCGGTTTACTAAGGAAGGTTTAGAAAGAAATGGACGCCAGCGAATGTCCAACAAAAGTAAACCAAATTTGACTCTAACTCTCACGCACACTAACGCCCAGTATGTAACCATAAGTCCGCGTCACCCAGAACTTACTTATGGTGCGTAACCGTTAAGATCACACCCCTTGATAGGTTTACACACCCAAAATTTTACTCCAGAAAACTGACTTCCCTACTAGGTTTAGACAATTCGAAATAGGCGATTTGTATAGCCGCTAAAAAGTTTCACAGGGCCACCGTTATGGCTACCATGACAGACTACTCAAATCACAGGCCCCAAATCCCTTACCGTTTAACAGTAGACGGATGCAAGGGAATGGAAGCGGCACATAGACCACTTCGATCCCAGAGTTTTAGAAAGAAACACAGACATACAACCATTCGCCGACAAAACTGACGAATTGCAACCAAAGGTGGGGGGGGAAAGGCGAGAATAAATAAGAGAACCTTTAAAATCCCAGCCAATGAAACAATAATCAAAAGAGCAAATAAAAACTCAACGTTTGGAGAGACTTATGCGTGAAGAGCCCATCGAAAGGGCCAGCCAGGCCAGCTCACGACTGCCCGGAGGTATAACAAGGGAGGCGGTAAAACCGCCAGCCTAAGCAAACTCAGGCGGCGGTAAAATGCTGACTCACCCTTCAGAACGGCTGTCAGGAGAAGGACGGAAGACACACAGCAGCCCCAATCCGAACCGTCGAAGTCCTTCGTAAAGATGGAACCGCGCAAGTCCAGTCGAGTCTGGAAAAAGCCCCACCTACCCTGCGAGACTACGTCACCAACGTAGGACTGAACTAAGAAGGGAGGGGTGTTCTAATATGTAAATGATTGATCTCCAAATCTAAAACAAATCTGATTGGCCAAAGAAAAGTGCATTGATTGGTTCACTAGGGAACCAATCCAAAGAGCTCTGAAAGGGGAAATTTAAGGAAAGTGCCATAGGCTACAAGCAGGCAAGCCAGCCTGTATAAAAGGCTGGCCTCGGCTGCAGCCAAATGTTCCTGTTACTAGACTGAGTGTAAATAAAGCTTTTGTTGTTTCGGACCGGTTACCTCGTGTGTTTTCCAACAAAACAGAGGACTGTCCTGTGTTTCTTGGGACCTCGATAAACTAGGGTATAGTGCTCCTTTGTTGAGAAATATCTTCTCAGAATTTTTTTTAAAAAGGAAATTTACCAGACCACGTGAACCCCAATTATTACTTATTACAATATTTTTGATTCATGTAGTTAACTATATTATTATCAATATTGGGCAATGCCATATTATGGACCTGACATACAAAAAAAGGATAATATAAAGGATAAGTGGCAATGAAGAGTAGGACCATTCCTTTGCCATAATATTGCCTTCCTATTCTTTCTTCCTCCTTCGCCTTCCTTCCTCGCTACCTTATCCATCTCTAATTCTTCCTGCTCCCTTCCTTCCTCTCTCCTCCCTTCTCTCACCTCTGACCTAAGAAGATGATAAGGTATGGGACAGATAGCCAACAAATCAAAGCATCATATGGCTATTACAATAAATAAACATTACAATCAACCATCTCTATCCTCTTATTTAGTCTCATGTTGTTAATCCCGAGTCCATAATTGTAATGTAATATCATTTGGTGATTTTATCTGGTCTTGTATTGTTTTAGGTTCATATACATGATAAATGCACAAGTAGACCCAGATGTACAACCACATTTAGTTGTGGCAGCTTCCGTCACTAAATGAAGCGTTTTGCCAGATGAAACACAACTAAATTTATTAGAGCTCTGAATTTCATCTTTCCTTACCAATACAGTCTGCCAATAAGTTAAATAGAGCAGTTGTGGTAAAGTTGACTTTTTCATTACTGAGGTTGTAATTGTGTAATATCTGAAATATCTGAACACCTTAATGAGACAGTTTATTTAAACAAGGAGTCACTGTAATCGCTATTGAGTGTATACTTTGGAACCGTGACTAAAGCTAAAAAGAAAAACTACTAATACAAGAATTAGTTTCATGAAATATTACTGCTATAGGGCGGTTGTTTTTTGAAAAATACATTGTATCTGCAATGGTCTATTAATTTGAAAATTGAGGAAAAAGGAATGATTGCACTGTTTGGAACATTCTTCTCTCTCTCCCTCTCTTAATGGAAACAATATTTACTTAATGATTTTAAGGATCAGACATTCATGAAATATTTATTTAGGCGAATACATAAAGTAGACCCAATCACTTTTAATTAAGAAGATATAATTTAAATTTCGCTGAAGTTGCAATGTTCAGTGAGTAGGGCTTAGTGCGCCTGTCACATCGCCGACGGATGGGGCATAAAAGTATGTTAAAGACACAGTGGTACGACGAAATGTTCCATCCGTGTGTTATCCGCTCTCAAAAGTGTCCACAAAGTTTGATAAACAGAGCGGACAACAACGGACAAGGAACCGGACGGGGGAGGACGTGGAGCAGGATGGAATTAACCGGATGCTCCTATGGAAGCCTAGTGAATGGAAGCAATGTAAGAGATGACACTATCCAGCATGGGCTTCCGGGAGCAACAGCGAAGTGGACGTCACGGCAGCGAAGGAGCGCGATGCAGAGCGGATTGATAGCGTTGCACTTGCGCATTTCGCGGGAGGATCATTGCGTCACTCCCGTGATATTAAAAGATGCAGCTCGCAAGCAGGTTCACCATTCAGAGAAAGCACCCTGCTGGCAGACACATGCTCCAGCCAGCCATACCACAACAACCATGGGAGAATAGGAACGCCGCCTACTCTGCCAGCCCTGGCAAGAAGACAGGGCCACCATTCCCACCCCCGGCCCTGACTTGCTTCTGCTGGCTTCTACTGCCGGTCGTGACTCCTCTGCGTGCTAGGGGTCGCTTCTGCGGGCTTACCCTGCTGGGTGCTGTGTGCTGCTGGTGCGCGGGGCTGGTGCTGCTGGTCGGGTCCTGCTGTTCCCTGGTCCTGTTGATGCTGGTCTGTGTGCTGCTGGGCTGCTGGCTGCTGCGTGTGGTGTGTGGACACTAGAACTCAAGCCCTACTGAGAGGGCCCAGAAGGCCCCTGCAGAGTGAAGGAAGAGGCAATCATGCAATAGCGGAGAGGAGACAATGACTCCATCAAAAGGAGACATGCAGAGATGAGGTGCTGAATGGTGGCGTGAGAATGAGTTACTCTGGCGGAAGGACACGCTCTATCGAGACATCCAAAGGAGCTAGGCGCTTGAAGAGAGAAGGGCGAGAGCCTGGGCTATCACTTACAGACGTCTCTCGGGGTGGGAATGCACATGCATCACCTGGTACGCCGCAGTTGCACCTCAAAAATATGGTCCCAGGCCGCGTCAGCTCACCGACCTGGCGAACCTACGTGATGGCCAAGTGCAGCTTCTTGGAGGGTGAGGTCTGCACGAGAGCAGCCCCTCTGTCAACCCTCTCTCTCAGGCACACACAGAGCTAGTCCTCTTCTGGCCAAGAGTCAGCTCCTATGTCCAGGCAGGTATGTGTGGAGTTGCTCCACGACGGAGACCCCCCCAACAGCTGCACTCCCGTGGTGGAGCTCGTGGAGACTCCCTGGTGCCAGTTGGAGCAAAGAGAGGCGCGCTGACTACCAGAGACCAACCCACACTCACCCCCAGCTCCACACCACAGAAACAGCAGGCAAGAGGCAGAACGGAGGGGCAGAGCCATACTGTCCTGCTGGAGATCAGGGACAACAATCAAAAGCCAGCATAGATCTCCTCTCTTCAGCTGGTACACACGACATACATCTCTAACAGAAGCCCTTCCACACCTACGTCAACCAGACCCTCATGGACATGTCTGAATCCCAGTACCAGGTGATCAAGGAGAGGATCCACAGGTTCTTCTGCACCACCCTCCAGGCCCAGCTGGATCTGCTCCGACCCAGTCCAGGTCTGCTCCTCCACCCCAGTGATGTCACAGTCCTTCCAAGGCTTTCAAACAGCCCCTCACCTACCAAGGCTACGGCTACCAGGAGTTCCAGCAGCACACAGGGCAGCCCTTCCAGTCCAGGCACAGGTCATTGTACGCCACCGGGTGCCAGCAATGCCACCGATGCCAGCCACCGACACCACAGATGCCACCGACGCCTCACCTCCTCACCTGCAGACCAGACATCCCACGCACTCCTCCTTCCTCCACCCACAGCCAAGCCCGGCCTCAGAACATCTGTCATCGTAATTGGGACGACCCCCCATGTCATGAGGAAAGGGACTCTCAACATCACAGGACTGAGCCAGCTTTCTGAGAGCTTCCTCCACACACCCTCCCCTGTTGTCCTCTCGGGGCCAGGCACCCAATGGCGCCTCAGACTAGCATTCCAGCAAGCAGCCACCTCCACAGCACCTGGACCTTTCACCCCTGAGACTATGTGCACACCTCAGAGTGACTCGAGAAGAGTGCCAGAGACTGGGTTGCTAACCTGTTGATTTTATCTTTGCTTGGGACACTTTTCTTGGGTCATTTTGCTTTTACAGTATGTTATTAATAAAGATTATCTTTGTTTCAACACACTTGGTCAGTTCTTTTAGTAATAAAGTCTTGTGGAAAACTTTTTAAAAAGTGGTTTAAGCCTTTGCATGCTTGTGGGATGGGTAAGGGGGGACAAATAAGCCAGTGGATGGGCAGGGATAAGCCTGTGGGATGGAATAGCTGTGGAAGATAAGCCTCCAGTGCAAGCATCGTGGACTGTATGGTCCACGCCTCCCAGGTGCCACACATATGGCCTTTATTATCAATAACAATGTAATCATTCATAAACACATTTCAACAGAACAACAAACTCTTTATTAAATGCCCTACTTCATTGTAGGCACTCAAACATACATGGCACAATCTCATCCAGTGTTATGAGACAGGCTCAAGGAACATTCATTAAGCATCTACATCCTGTTTGCCACTCCACTGCTCCAGCTGGGGAGTTGCACCAGTGTTTCAGGAGGTTGCGCTGCTTCTTCCTTTCATGTGAAGCTCGTTGGGGCCTTGCACATCCACAGTGTCTATCAAGTTTCATTCCTTGCCTCCATTCCCCAGGCTCCATGTCCCATTGCCTTGTTGGAGGTCCACAAGCCGTTCTGACACACTGGGTAGCGGGTGCGCATGAGATTGTGCAGGATCAGCAAGCTTCCATGATGTTCCTCATGGTCTGTGGGTGATGCTGCATGGTGTGAGAAGTACCTGGAACCTGTTGGCCAGATGCCAAAGGCGTTCTCCACCACACCGCTTCTGCCCTGACACCTGTAGTTGAAAATCCTCTCTTCACGGGTGAGGCATCTGAAGTATAGGGCTTCATAGAGGTAGGTTCTGAGGGAGAAGGCGTCATCCCCCACGATGAAGTAGGGCACATCTTGCGTGTCGTTGGGCAGGGCTCTGGATCTGGGAAGCCCATGATGAGGTTGTGTTCCAGCCCTCCTTGAGGTCACTGCATTGTATACCTGGCTACTCTGAAGGAGACCATTGCCTGAAGCATTGATGTACATGAACTTGTAGTCGAGCATCAAACTGTGGCAAAAGGATATGATACTGAAGAAGCCCTTTGTAGTTGTGATAAGAGGACCCTGAGTTGGGTGAAGCTTTGCAGGCCACGTGCTTCCCATCTATGGCTCCAACTGGTGTGGGGGAAGTTCCACCTCTGATACCACTGCTCTGCAACTTCTCCAGCTTCTTCAGTGGAGGGCACTGGAGGAGCTCCTCCAGGTATTCTTCGATGATGGCCTGCACCACTTCTCTGACCACTTTGCTGATGTGTTGTGTGGGCACCCTCCAGCCGTACTGCATGCTCTGTAGGTGTCCTGAGCCAGGTGCGCGCAGAGTCAGTGCCACTTGCAGGGTCCAGGCTGGCGGGCCGGAAATTGTGCTCTCGCGCTGTCACTGGCCGTCTCAGCGCTCCACAACTTACACAACCATGGCTGGAGGCATCTCCATGAAGTCTCGAATGCATGAGGTCTTCGTTCCTCAGCTCCACCATCAGCTTGTTGTACAGCCCAATCTCTGCTCTTCTCGATCCATCTTCGGACCCCCAGACGCTCTTGGCCGCCTCCTTTTCTTCCCGCAGAACAGTTGAAAGAGCCTGTAGATGACTTCGCAACTGTTGCAGAACGATGGTGGTCCAAAAGGACTGTGTTACAATCCCATGGTGGAGATGACTGGATGCTTTGGAAGAGCAAGAGCCAGATGAAGGCTGCAGAGGTCTGCACCGCAGGGCTGCTGGACTGAAAGTGAGATCCAGATGAGTTGCTCCTCCTTTTTATAGCAGTATAGGTTTTCCACTAGGTTCGTCTTTTTGCATCCTCTAGGCATCCTCTAGACATCCTTAATATCCGAGATAGTTCCCTGTGCGAAAAATTTTTTCCGTTTTAATGCTTTCTTTTGCGAGCTGCATCCCGCTTCATCCTTTCTCCGTCGTGCTACTAACGCTTTGTTGTCAATTCCACGCCCGTTTCGCTCCTCCCTGTGTCCGTTTTCCGCTGGAGCGGATGTGAGTTTGCGCGATGCGCAGCAGATGCCTAGCGGTATTAACGACGCATAATGGATGACGACGGATGTAGAATGGATGGTTCCACCATGAGATGGATGTTCCCCATATGCGTTGCGGATGCAGAACGGACGCGTTGGATACATTTTCCGCTCAAAAAGTTTTGAGCAGGTTTATCAAAAAGTATTGATAGAGAGGATGAAAAACGGAGGCAGTGAGTACAGAACGGATGGATCGCTTTAACCAACGGATGGCAAGTGTTTCTCTCCGTTTTACATCCTCTTTCCATCCATTGGTGCTGTGTGACAGGGGCTATAATTTTCAAGAAAATATCTAAATAGGTCAAAGATATTAACCTAACCACCTTTGAGTTTCAATTTATGTGAAATATGAGTGAAACCAAAACAGTTGGAATGAAGGTTCCATGGTGTAATGGTTAGCACTCTGGACTCTGAATCCAGCGATCCGAGTTCAAATCTCGGTGGAACCTAATTTTTTGCATTCTTAGTTTCCGCATTTAACAGGTTTTTCTGTTCCATCTCTGTAGAGAACTCTAAGGAAGGAGACATTTCCTCTTTTTAGCTTGTGATGCTTATTGGTTCCTAATCAACATTTTTTTTTAAATCCCAAACCTGCAAAACCCAGTGACAAGAAGTGGGTGGGATTCGTTACATTGCCCTGCCATCTAGCGGCCGCGAGAGTTTCTGCAGGTCAAAACTGACCTTACAAAAAACACGAATGTTTTTAGGATTGGTATACCTTTAAAATATACACGCGTGTCAAAGACCCCATGTGGGTGCTTAAAATGCAAAAAAAACCCAAACCACAAAACCCTCAATGAGGGAATTTGGAGCCGAAATATAGGGCTCCCTGGAGGCAAATAGACAGGAATAACAATTGCATTGGGAGAAGGAAAAATTCAGATGTGACAGGTCGTTTAAGGGCTCAGAATTGGAAACACTGAGCTGTTGAAACGAAAATAATAAACAAATAATGATAAGAGGTGTACTGTACGACCTTTCTACACCGAGATTGAGCTTAATTAATTAATTGTTAAGAAATGTTTAAAGACCCCTAATAATGTTTGTGAAATTGAAAGTGTATTAAGAAATGTTTAAAGAATCCTGATAAAATGAAAGTGAAAAAATTTCACTTTCGTCCAAGCCCGGTCTCCCGCGGGACAGGCGGGGATACTCACCACTATACTAACGTGGAGGAACTGCTAAATGCTTTTCTAAATGCTTCCCTCATAGCAACCCATCATTAGTAATAGAAGGATGCTGCATTGAAATTCGTTTCCTCTGTCGCCCCGGTGCAATCACGTCTGTATCTTCGGGCGGCTGGGGATTTGTCTTTTTGGCTGCTTTAAGCCCTGACGAAAGGATTTCTCCTTGCTTAAACATCAGCGCAAACTGCAAAAGGGGGGGGGGAGGTTAAAGGGAGCACCCTCTGCCTTTGCTCAGAGGCACCCTTTCCGCAGCTCCCCATCAGGTAGGAAGGAACCCAAACTGAGGATTGCCATAAAGCCGGCATTGTCCTGGCTCAGAGAGAAAAATCTTGGAAAGATCATGAGTTTTCAAGACGCACCTGGACTTTTTGGTTTTTCTCTGAAGACGCTTCGCTCCTCCTCCGAGAAGTTTCTTCAGTTCTGACCTGGATGACTGAGAATCTCCATAGACGTCACGGGTTTTGTGCCCGGAGAAAAAGAGCCGCGGATTTGCAAAGCTTTCTGAACGTAATTCGGGGCTTGGAAAGCTTTCAAGGGGTCTTTTTCAGCAGAGATCAGTGGATGGTTTGGCGGTGGGTGGATTCCTTTTCCTTCCTCCGGCGCTCAAATCTACATGTTGGGGCTACCTTTCATTGCACACGGAACGTGAGAACGGAAGGGTAAAGGTGCTCCTTAATTTTCGTAGAAGCGGCTGCGGTGGTGATGTCATAAACCCGAGAAGGGGATGACGGGAAGCTGCTTTCTAGGAAATGGCTCGTTGGTCTAGGGGTATGATTCTCGCTTCGGGTGCGAGAGGTCCCGGGTTCAAATCCCGGACGAGCCCATTTTCATCCCCCAAGGCGATTTTCTCCTCTCTTTTCTCTATGCCTTTACTACAGCTGTAGCTTTTGCTGGTTTAAAACCAAAAGGAAATACAAAAACGCTGGAGGGAGTGGAACATGGACATTGGTTTCTGGGAGGGAAGGAAGGAAGGAAAGCACAAAGATGGTGGAGGAAGACAAGCACAGAAGTTGGTTTCTAGGAAGGAGAGAAGGAGGGAAAGAGAAAGGGAGGAAGAGGAGAAGGGGGTAAATTGAAGCAATGGAATTATGATCTGAGTTTGCTTCCAGCCATCCATTTTGGAAATTAAGGATGTGATAAGCCCACTGAGGTGTGGCTCTCAGGAGGAAGACTAGGGCAAACTTTTGGCTGGAAATATCTGGACAACCACCAGAAAGAGGTAAAAAGCTGTAATGATGCCACGATTTCTGCAGACCAAATAAGCCATATGGAATAATTCTTCTCCTCTTCCTCACATCTCTTCTCTTTCATATTTTAGATTTTGAAATCCTGCCTTTGCTTTTTTTTTTTAATAAGTACTCAAGGCAGCAAAGGTAATATGTCACTATTAAATAGGATGGCAGTCATGCCTCAAACCTGCTGTCCTGAGGATGTTGTACAGTATGACATATATATGTGTGTGTGTGAGGGGGGGGAAGAGTGTTTTCAGGGATGTATACATACAAGCACAGATATGTATACACTTGACATGAAGGCTGGGATAACATATGTGAAATTGTATCAGGAACTGTCATGTCTGTAACAGTTTTATGTATGGTTTATAAATAGTTTTGAAAAATGATGGTACAAGAAATCTTCAGCTTATGACCACAATTGTTCCACCCCCAAATAAAATATGCTGTTAAGTGAGAAATTTGTTACGTGAGTTTGTTCCGCTTAACGACTTTTCTACCCACATTTGTTAAGTAAAATCACTGCAATTCTTCCATTAGGAACACAGTTGTTAAGCAAATCTGGTTGTTAAGCAAATCAGTTGTTAAGCAATTTGCCTTATCAGAAGGTCACTAAAGGGGATCACATGGACACTATTATAAATGTGAGTCAGCCATCAAGCATCCGAATGTAAATCATGTGACCATGGTGGGGATGCTGTAATGGTCCTATGTGTGAAAAATGGCCGTAAGTTGCTTTCCTCAGTGCCGTTGTAACTTTGAATGGTCACCAAATGAACTGTTGTGTGTGTATAGAACCATTGTAAATGACTAGAGGTACACAAATTAACACTCCAGAAAATACACCCAGTTTATCATTCACCAGCTTTGCACACCAGAGGTCTTTGCTGTGCAGCTGGTTAGCACATGTGGCTGTTAAAGAAAAAGAGATTGGTCCATCTCAAGGTTCACATCTTTTACAACTTATCTTGCCATCCTGCAAACCGACTAAAATTTCATCTCTGATCTCATGATCCTGTTGGAAGAAATATCCTTCTGGGTTCAGTTCCAATGGGGGAAGAAAGACCCTGGAAACATGGAGGCTGTTTGGAAAGATGGTTTAATGGTGGACAGGATCACATGCCTTGGAGCTGATTGGTTGTCAAACTCCCATGGGGCCATGCAGGGGCAACTCTGTAGGCTGAGCCTTGCTGGATTATGAAAAGGCTTTGGATTCCTATTATGGGTCTGCCTGAAGGAGATAGATCTTTGTTATGTAGAATAGACTGCCCCAGATTTCAATGGCCCATTAACAAAGTGGGGGAGGGGGAACGGCTGAGTTTGTACTTCTCTTTTAGGGGAAGCATTCTGCCTTTTTAGTATATCCTAAAATATTTCATTTTGCTAGGAGAGGGGTGGGTGCTAATTTCAAACAATCTTTTCTCAGCCTTTACAAAAAATGGCTGAAATGGATTTTTGTTTCATTTTTAATGGGGTTGAAAGACGAAATTCCTAAACCCGTGAGTTAAATATCATGTCGCTTGGCTGAGGGAATGGCACTTTATGACATACAACTTCCTGAATGGAGATGTCAGCAAGGAAGGTGTTCTTAAAAAAAACTCAAGAGAATGGCCCCAAAGGGGTCCCAAAGTCCCACCCTTTTTTAATGCGTGTCCTGTACTAATTTTTAATCAACAATACTAAAAATATTGTTATATCACCCCTGTACTGCTGTCCTTCCTGCGAACAAGAGACTGGCTTGTTTTGATCACTTCAATTTTAAAATTCCAGACACTTAGGAAGGTCTAAAGGAGGAGAGCTCCAAAATGAAGCCATTAAGTATAATAACCCCAGGGATTTAAAAATGAAATTTCTGCTAATGTTTTAGCCATTCAAAGCAGCAATATAATGGGTTGAAATTCAGTTTTCTTTGCCTATTTTCAAGCAACATTCCTAATTTTTTTTTCCAGGGGAAATTTCTAATCAACTACCAATGAGAAGAGACTTGAGATGGCTATTCTGTTTTCATTTCAGATTAATTTCCACAGATTTGGTCTGCCCAGAACCAGGAAAAGGCTATCAACCTGCAGATTCTTACAAGTGTATTCATATATTAGGTTCCAGTCACCCACACATAAAATTGATTCATTTCTTAAAGAGCAACAGCAGGTTACACTCATTCATCTTTTGATCAAAACCCATCCTTAACTAACCTTGGTCATTCTCTCCCTTTCTCCCAAAGTGATGCAAAAGAGAAAAATTAGGGCATTAAGCATTGGATGGCGATAGTAAGTTAAATAAATGCTTTAAACAAATGATATCTCTGAAACTGATAAGACAAAAGAGGGAAACACCGATTTTATTAGCAGAGGATGGTTTCGATCCATCGACCTCTGGGTTATGGGCCCAGCACGCTTCCGCTGCGCCACTCTGCTACATGAAAGGATGCTTCTTTCTNCTTCTTTCTACTGCAACTTGTCGTTTGTCTTTTTGGGTTTTTTTTTTTATAAACGAAACTACGACATAAACAGAATACACATTACATACTGAACGCAGGCAACTTTGTATATATCAAAAGTATATCTTGTCCCGTTGGCGTAATGTTTGCCATTGGCTGCTTTCCTGCATACGTTTATAGGCTTAATTAATGCTCTTGCTAGAACTTATATTTTAGCCATGTTATTGTAATGTACCATTTATTTTACCCCTCTGGTTTTTTTAAAAAAAATAGATAAGCTTCCCCAGAAATCTTACTCCAAAAATGTCACACCGAAGTACTTAACATAGTAAATCTTAAGCTTCATCTAGCAGGGGCAAATTACTATGCGGAAAACGACGCCATCCCACCGTATCCGCACAGGGAAACCAGGATAAAGCACAGTAACGTGCGTTAACGCAGAAACAGAAAACAGGAAAAAATGACTTACCAAGTTTACCCTTTGATTTTATTTTTTAGTGTAATTTAATAATTTCAACGCCCCGCAACAATACCAAGGCTTTCCTTTTGAAGTTTAAATCAGTGACCAACAAGCTTCTTTAAAAGAAAACTTTGAGTGAGCCCTTTAAAAGGCCTTTTGTTGTTGGAATTAAAGTTACAAGTTTCGAGTTTTTTAACCGGCCGACAGCAACGATTAAGAGAATAGAGAGTGCGAATCCCTGGCGCTCAAAGCGTAAACGACATCATGGCGGTGGACTGTCATTCCTCTTGGCAGTGCTCAGGTGTAGGTCGACTGGACCAATCCGCGGAATCAACGTTCTCACAGAAAGAACCTTCGAGACGCCGCGAGTTCTCCTCGATAGATCCAGACCCGAAATGCGCTTTCACGCCACCGCGGGCGAGCCAGACGGCGGATTGCCGTCTTGGTAGCATGCCCTGGCAATCATGTTATCGCGTAAGCGGACTTCCCGGTCCTCTTGGCGCCTTATCCTGTTCCCAAGCCTTTAGCCTCACATTTCCGACGGCCAAGACATAACTAACACATTAGCACTCCTATTCTTAGATTAGAAAAACATAAGCCTTAACACTGTGCACACTAAGTCGCCATTTATACTAACATTGAGGAATTCCGACCAGAAGGAAAACTACAAGGAACAGTAACCACTTTCCCATACCTATGATAGCAAATGACCGTTAATACGATTTCAAAAGATCCAATCAGAAAAAAGGTACTCCAGTTTATCCAAAACACGCCAAATCCAGTACATTTTCTTGTTAGCGCGAAGGATAAAGTCAAGAGCGGTGAGGGTTTTTTTATCCTTTTCTTTATGGAAAATTCTTATTTGAGATCGCGTTTCAATTATTGGCTTTTATAACTATTATCCAAGACATTGAGGCAGCCTGAAAAAAAGCCCATAGATTTCGCAACTCAGAATCGATCTTGAATTCTTCAATAACTGACACAACATAAAAACGGCACCTATTTTACTTCCCTAGATGCTATGATATGGGGACATAGAATATATTCTTTTTATACTCCCTGAATATTGGTTCCCAATTATTAAAAGTATTAAAATCAGTAATAGCATCTTCAGGACCAGACAAATTTCTACCAGGACAAAAAAAAATTCAAAACTTTGGACAAAAACGAGCCCCAATATTCCATATTTAGAGAAAATGCTAATTCTTTTTTTTTTTTTATATTACAACTATATTAGAAAGTAAAACCACTGTATATTACTTTACAATGTAAAATAGACTGGATTCGAGGGGAACTTTTTTTGGCATGTAATATGGATGACACTAGAAAAAAACAACTCAGGGAAAAATAGATACTTAACTATATGGCTTCTAATACTATCTACTATTTTTTCTCATAGCTATCATTCATTTGTTTGGCTAAAACACTGAATTAAGAGATGCATAATATATTCTTCCTCTTACCAAAGTAATCAAGGGAAAGGAAATACTATACATTTTATTTAGAGAGCCAAAATGGAAGAGAAGAAACATGGTTTAATTAAACCACTGTCTCTATTAGATTCTAATTATTTTTTTAAAAAAGACTGTAAATTGATCTCTGCTAGCGTTGCCGAAGAAACAGAAAAGAACTGATTATCAAAGTAGTTATAAATCTAATCTAGGATCTGCATGTATCAATGCTAATTGTAATATTCAGTAAGTTCAATTTATGTCATGTCTATTGTTCGTCTTGGCCCCACGTGTTTATGATAATATAAAAGAAATATATATCTAACTGTTTTGACCTTTTACAGTATAGATATAATATATAAACCCCCTGATTTAGCCTTTTGAACACGTTTCATCATGCATCTATGACATATCTGTATCTCGATCCAACTTTAAATCCCAATACTCCCCATTTCTATTGGATGTGCAACTCATAGTTTTACAAAACAGCGTCATTTATAAAATAAGTTGTGTTGCTGGCACTTAGATTTCCTATTCACTGAGGCCTTTATTTTCATATAGTATATGAGAATTTAATGCTCCATTGACTGGCTGTAAGCTATTGCGGGACTGGAGGTCAATGTGTATTATTTTTGGTAAGTGTTAAGTAGGCTAAATTCCTAAATTTCCGTTGATATTGTATATCAAATATTGAAGTTACACACAATAACTAGTATGTATATTTACTAAAATAAGACCTTTTATTTAATTTTAATTTTTAAACTGCTGAAATAGGTTTAATAGAACTTATTTACATAACTGTTAAATATGACGTAGTGAATAAAGCGCCCACTTCTTTTTAGTAGTTTATCTGCAATGCAAGAATTCTGTTATTCTTTTGTGCGTGGGATTAAGAATTTATTTACTAAGAATAATTATTATATACTACTCGGAGGTGCAACCCTGTACAGTATTCATGATAATATTTATCTACCCACAGAATATGATTGCAGGTGAGGTGGTAGTTATCTCTCTCTATTATCTGATTATATGTCTAAAAAAAGTTAAGATCAAGATTTATGTTGTATGCATTTAAAGTGGCATTTATATCAGTCTCTCACTTGTCAAATTTCCCACCAAGTATCACTTTAGCTAATTTGATTTTATTGGTTAATTGCATTTACTGCTCTAGAAATATTCAAAGTCTCAGTTGGATATTTATTATGGAAACAATATCAGTTAGGAATTCATCTAGGATGGTCAAGCGAAGAGCGCAAATATACTGAGGCGAATTTTTCATTCTTGCGTAATTGCTCTATTGCACATAGCGGAACAAAAAAATATTTCTGGATGTAAATAACAGACAAAATCAACTAGTTCCTAAATTGTTTACCTTTGAGCATCTCTACTTTACTTTCTGAAACAACTTAGATGGAAATAACTTGCAAAATGCAATGTATTAATCTTCAAGGGTGCTAATAATCATTCTTAATGTCTGCTACAAAACTTATGGCTCTATGTAAGGCCCATCATGGCGCCTTGACTCCTCTACTTTTCTCTCCCACAACTGCAGGTATGATCTGTGAGAACTGTTAGTTTTGCAACCTTATCTGGCTAAGGCAATATAACTCAAAGAATGAGTATATTATTGACTCAAAGTGGCAAAAGGTGAGAGGATTAGCAAAAAGAAGATCAGAAACAATTAAGCAATTATGTGTGTTTCAGCTTTCTGCATTATCTGATACATATCTTAAAAATAATTTGATGCTGAAAAAACAACAGACTCATAAAAACGCTGACAATTAAAAGGTTTGACAGCGCATTATCTGCTATACTTCATGTAAGTGCAAGTACACATTACATTATTCTTCATAAACCATATTCTTAATGGATGCACAAAAGTGACTAGCTTTAATATCTTTTTGAACAATACCTATGCATTATCTCAGCAAGTCTCTGTTGGTTTCTTTGATGTAAGTAGTACAGAGCGATGGCCATCTTTAATAATAATACATTGTAACTCAAGAGGTAAAGCCAGTTACTAAAAACTAGAAACCATTCAAACAAGTAAGCACAATATATATTGACAAACAAACTCGGTATAGATGTGGGGTCCCCCCTTTTTTCAAATTAAAGAGGGCATCAAAAAACATGTTGATATCAATGTACTGATGTATACACTCTCATAAACTAGCGTCTGAACTGTATAATTTATAAAGATATTGTGTACAATAAATCAGCATATATAGATTAATCGCAATGCTTAATCATTCTCTATGCTTTAACTATGCTGGATATTTATCTGAAGCATGCAACTATTTTATACTCACCTATCACTATCGCATATGAACAAACTTGTCGTATGTAACTGATGTAACACATAATATCGCAGAAGTACTCTCCATTTGATCAACACACAAGAAAGAATAATGGAGAACCAATTGTTCAGATATTTCTTCTTCAGCAAAGAAGAGCAAAATAAGATACAAGACATTGCATAATATTCAGTGTTCAGTTTAAAACTTAACTATGTTGTAAACTTATAAATATGTCATTATCACAAGTATTCCATACCATTATTATCTTACAATGGTTTAAAATAGAATATATCTGAGAATGCGCACATAAAACTATATAGGATGGAAGGTGGAACAGATGGTTATTTTGTGTCAGCGTCTACGTACCATTGAATCCTTCCCTATTTTCGAACACTGAAACGTATGCTAATTGGCAGTCCAGGGTGTGACATGAAACATGCATGAATGTCCAGGCCAGCTCAGCCAATATGTAGCAAAGTCTTTAATTTACCTCTCATTTATGTCTAGTGTTCTCTTTATAGTCCACAACTGGATAAGACATCAAAATGAAAGGATTTAGAAGGGAAATATAAACAAGAGAAGTATTAATTCATAGTTCACTGAAATACAAATTCAATGAACAGAAAAACAAATATTACACAATTCTGAGAGGTACAGCATCATTACATAGATACTAATTAATGATTTCATTAAAAATAGACTTAGATTATACAAGCAAGACCTTACAATTATGCTTTTATCGTTTGCCAGGGGAGTCCATATCTATGCTCCTCATGTAACATATAATTGCAGAACACACTCATATATAATCTCAGTGACTTCCGAAGATATCACAGAGTGTGCTTATTCTATGCTGGCCCTTTGCAAATATTCTTCTAATAGCAGACACAAAAGCTATTCATTAAGGAAGTGTCAGAAATTATGTCCCCTTTATAGTCTGATACATAGTGATATTGATCTGATCTCCAATCTAATCTTTGGGAAATGAATATTTATTATCTTTATTATTTTTGAGATAACCTCCTCAACCTCATCCGAGTATAAGAAAAGGAAAAATCTTGCAAACTTTCAAAAGTATTAGCGCTCAAAGGTTAATTACATTCAGATAAGAAAACTACTTTGGAATTTTAAAACCAATACACTGAGAGTGTATTAGATTGGCTCCATAACAGAGCCTCTACTACATTTTTCGTTAAGGCACCAGATAAATTATTATATTAAAAATGAATCTGGGCAATCATCATTAATTTATTAAGGGAAATTCGTGTGACACATCAACAGTTCTTTTAACTAACATATTGAGTCACATAAAAAAATGCTATCACTTTTGCATAGTGAAATTGATAGGCTCTGATACATTACACGCTGAACACCTTAGATTATAATATGGAAAAGAATAATAAATTATAATTCTGTGATAATAAATGTTTAGAGCAGAGAGAAACTGAGAGACAAATTAACCACAAAGACTCTTATATGACGACTTTTTTCGCATGAGGAACCTGGCTTAGAATAAAATATATTGAGGTGAGACACCTCCGGGAGGAGAATATGAGAAGTCAGGAAAGCACGACAATATACATTGCTCATGAAAAAGAGCTAAACACAATTGAAGAATAACATCATCTTTTTGGGATTTATCATCTTTTGGATTTTAATTACTGAGTGAAATACTCTATTAAAAACAGCACCTTTTTATGAGGTTTGCAAGGGTGCTGCAAAAAATCAAAATCCTGCACACAGGGAAAACCCACTAATCAACATTAAACCAACTCAAATTTGGCTTCTCCCCCATTCCCTGTCCAGAAGGGGCAGCCAAGTCTTCAGACAGCACAGTGGAAGAATATTGTTGCTCCATACCCAGTGAGGAAAAGGAATGGTTCCACAAGTATCAGCTAATGAGTGATCCCAATTAATATCTATAAACTTCCCTCCAAGACAGATCATCTCTCACAGTTTCTATTGATTCCACTTCATGCAAGATTTAGTTGAACTGTGTTGCATGAATACTAGCCATTTTGAGGACCTTTAAAGACAAAGGGAAAATCACAGAGGTGGATCTTATCAAGCAGAAATGGCAAGGCAGTCCCAGAAAAATTTCTCAATTTGGAAATGCAAAGTCCCTAATGCAAAACCTTGGTAGAAGAGCCCTTCTTGCCTCCTTTTCCCGCCGCTAAAATAAGGTCTACGATTTAGGTATTATGAACTGGGCACGTCGCTATGTTACATAGCAAGACTTATTTTTTACGTCCTGAAGTAAAAAAGCGGAAGAACAGGCTCTTTCGTTGAGCGAAAGTGGGTGGCTCTTAATAATGAGCCTTTGTGCTTTGCTCTGGGAAAGCTCCTTTACTTGGAGCTGGTGTATTTGTGGACGGCTTTGGGCCCTCTGAGGACGGCGTGCTTTTGGCCAGCTCGCCAGCGAGGAGGAGGCGCACGGCCGTCTGATCTCGCAGAGCAGGTATGTGTGGAGCGACTTGTGTAGTGGGCCAGGCGGGAAGCTCGGCCGCGATGCCGCTCGAAGATGTCGTAGACGAAGGAGTTTCGATTGATGCTCATGGCCTTGGAGGAGATGCGGTGTCGGGTATTGGACCCTGCTGAGCCACCTTGTAGACGTTTAGATGAGTAGCTTCTCCTTGCGCTCTTCTTGCGCTTCTTTATCTCCCTTCTTCTGGGTCTTGTGATGGGCTTTCTTGGCAGCCCTTTCGGCACACGGACATTAGCCGGCTCGGACGGCTAAAGGACCAGTACTTCAAGCCGGGAAACAACAATAACAGGAGAGAGAAAACTAGAAAGCGATCTCGGCGAACAACTCTTGCCGCTCTATTTATTCAACTCGCTGAGAAATAATTGAAAACTTTGGTCGTTCCCGCGCATTGGCCGCTTTTCGGAGGTATAACGAAAACAATGGGACTGACCACGCCTTTGTTTTCATTGGACACGAAGAGGTCCGCTCGTTTCATTGGCCGCGCCGCTTCGTTTTCTGCGCCGGCCAATGGGAAGCGCCGTTTGAATCTTCGGTGAGAAAATAAAAGGTGGCGGGAGCCTCTCTGGAGCAGTTATCTTTTTAGCCTGCTCGAGTGAGGACAAAGTCGATTGTTTTTCGCAGGAAAAGGAAATAAGAAAAGCGAAAAGGAAGTATGTTGGACGCGGCCAAGCAAGCGAGGCCAAAGGCCAGAAGCTAAGGCCAAGACTCGTCTCTTCCCGCGCCGGGGCTCAATGTTTCCCGGGGTGGGGACCCCGCGTGCATCGGCTGCACTCCCGCCAAGGGGCAACTACGCGGGAGAGAGTCGGAGCCGGGGGGCGGCCGTCTAACCTGGCCGCCTGCTGAGTTACCTGACGAGCCGAAATTCCTGGAGGGCTGGCGGGCAACGCGGGCCCGGGACAAACAAGAAGACGCGAATCAATCCCGCCCACTTGCAAGCTGGCCATCCGCAACGACGAGGAGCTCAACAAAGCTTGCTGGGCAAAGTGACCATCGCCAGGGAGGCGTCTTGCCCAACATCCAGGCCGTCCTGCCTGCCCAAAGGAAGACCGAGAGCCAACAAGGCAAAGGAAGTAGGAAAGACGCCCGCCCGCCTGCCTTGCCTCCCTCCCTCTCGGCTGCTAAGAATAACACCCAAGGCTCTTTTTTAAAGAGCCGCCCACCTTTCCTGGAAAGACGCTTGGTTCAACTTATTTTTAGTTCCCAAAGCATGTATCAGAAAAAACAACTAAGTATAACTTAATACATATAAGTAGTGTACATAATAAAATGGCGACAGTAGACACTCCAATGCAATTTGCTGCCCCTTTTACACACCTTTAGGAAATAGAGTTGAGAGAATCCAGAAGGTGGACAGTTAAGGAGTTTATAATGTTGTTGGAGTTTGATAATAAAACTTTTAGGTAAGTAAAATTCCAGGCAACTCACTACTCTTGCTGAAATTGTCTTTTCTGCAATCGATTTGGAAGCAGTTTACCTTTGAGTTCTTGTATCGGTTTGCCCCTGTGTTATTACAGTTGAAGCTGAAGTACTATTTCATTGACAGGACTCGAACGCAGACTTAAACATTTTGTTTACTAAGGCTTAAATCAGGGACTAGGTGGTGTAATTCTAGGTTGTCTAGATACCAAAATTTTCAGTCTGGTTAGCAAAACTGTATATTTCTATTGCAAGCCAGAGGGGAGTGGATAATTTTTTTGTCTCCTTAAATAAACCAAGCACTTAATTTCAACTTGAAAGAAACTCACTTCATATTTACGCTAATTTAAGCCCCTGTTTCACACTTTGCACCAACAGATTGGAAAGAGGATGTAAAACAGAGAGGAAACAACTTTTTGCCCAATCGTTGGTTAACGCGATGGCTGTCCATTCGTACTCACTGACTCCGTTTTTTCTTCCTCTCATCCATCCAGCATGTCCCCGTCGACTGATGTTCATCCGGCTCAAAAACAAAGTTTTGAGCTGCTCAAAACTTTTTTTGAGCGGGAAAAAATGTATCCAACGCGTGTTTCCGTTCTGGCATCCGTTAATGCATACGGGAACATCCGTTCTACATCCGTTTCATCATCCAGTTAACGCAGTCCGTTATATCTGCTAGGCATCCCGATACGCATCCACACAAGCTCAGAGATCCGCCTCCGAGCGGAAGAACGGACACTAGGGAGGGAAGCGAAAAATGGCACGCGGGAACGGGTACATGCACAGCGCTAGTAGCCACAGATTGGAGAAAAAAGGATGAAAGCGGCTATGCAGCTCGCAAAGAAAGCATTAAAACGGAAAAAAATGTCCGCAGAGGGGACCTATCTCTCCGTATATTAAGAATGTTCTAGAGGGGATTGCAACACCCGTACACCTAGTTGGAAAACCGTATATTTCCTATAAAAAGGGGGAGGACCACACCCTGGGATCTCACTTATCAGTCCAGCAGCCCTGCGGGCAGACCTCTCCAGCCCTTCAATCTGACTCTATTCCTCTCCACAAGCATCTTCCAGTCATCCTCCAACCATGATCGTCGACACACTCCTTTTGGTAGCAACCATCGTTCTGCAACATTTGCGAAACCCTCTACAGGCTCTTTCAGCTGTTCTACGGGAAAGAAACAGGAGGGCAGCCAAGAACGGATAAGCGTCTGGGCCGAAGATGGTATCGGGATAAGAGCAGAGTATGGACGTGTACAAACATAGCTGATGCGTGGACCTGAAGAACAAAGACCTCCTGGTGTGCATTCAAAGAAACTTTCATGAGGATGTCTTCAGCCACTGTTTGATGAGAGTGTGGAGCGGCTCGCAGACCCGGGGTTGGATCCAAGGCAAAACACGTTACAGGAGGCATGCAGTATGGCTGGAGTGTGCCATACAACACCTACTCAGGCATTGTGGTACAGAGAAGTGCGCTGCAGGCCATTCATCGGAAGAATGACCTGGCAGTGAGCTCCTCCAGTGCCCCTCAACGAAGAAGGCTGGAAAAGAAAGTTGCCAGGCAGTGCTATCAGAAGTGTAACTTCCCCCCACCACCGTTCGGAGCCATAGATTGGGAAGCACGTTAGCGCCTGCAAACCTCCAGCCAAGTCAGGGTCCACTTATTTCAAAGTACAAGGGCTTCTTCAGGCATCATCCTCTTCACCATTGGTCGATGGCTGACTAGGAAAGTTCATTAACATTCGCGATGCGGCTTCAGGCAACGGCTTCATGTTCAGTATTCCGCAGGTATAGCAAACGCCAGTTTCACCTTCAAGGAGGGCTGCGAACGCAACCTCAATCACTGGGTTTTTACCCAGATCCCAGACCCAGTTAACCCAATGACAACACAAGATCTGTCCCTACTATCATCGTGCCATGTGATGGAACGCCTTCTCCCTCAGAACCTATCCTCATGAAGCCCTACACTTCCAGATGCCTCCACCTGAAGAGAGGATCTTCAAACTACCAGGCTGTCCCAGGGCAAGGACGGGTTGGTGGGAGAACGCCTTTTGGCTCCTGGCTACAGGTTGAGGTACTTCTCACCACCATGCAGCAATACCCCCACAGACAGTTAGGAACATCACTGTAAGCTTAGCTGCATCCTGCACAATTTATGTCACCCCATTATACCAGTTTGTTGCAGAACAGGCTTCGTGGACCTCCAACAAGGCAATGGGGAACATGGAGCCTGGTGAATGGAGGCCAAGGGCGAAACCTGTACGATACTTGGATGTGCAAGGGCCCAACAGAGGCTTTCACATGAAGGAGAAGATAGCGCAAACCTCTGTGACGACACTGGTCTGCAACCCCTCAGCTGGAAGTGAGTGGGCAAGGAGAGGATGGTAGATGATTAATGGATTGCTTCACGCTGTCTCATCACACTTGATTGAGACTTGGCCAATGATGTTGGGGTGGGCCTACAATGAACAGGGCATTTTAATAAAGAGTGTGTTTATGTTGACAGTGGAGATTGATGATTCCATTATTATTTTGATAATAAAGGGCATCAGTGTGGCACCTGGGAGGTGGACCATGTAACATCCCACGATGCTTGGCACTTGGAGTTTATCTATCCCACAGTATTACCCATCCCAAAGGTATCCCTGCCCATCCCCAGGTATCCCTGGCCCATCCCACTGCTCATCCTTACCCATCCCACAAGCATCCAAGGCGTTAAACTATTTCTAATGTTTCCGGACAAAACCTTATTTACTAAAAAGAACGTGAACTCAAAGTTGTGAAACGCAAAGATAATCTTAATTAAAACAAGCCTATTAAGAAGAAAAAATGACCCAAGATGTCCCAAGCAAAGATAAAGTCAAAGGTAGCACACCCAGTCTCTGGACTCGTTCGCAGTCACTCTGAGGCTGCGCATAATCTCAGGGGTGAAGGGTCCATCGGCTGTGAGGTGGTGCTGCTTGAGTGCTGGTCTGAGGCAACCATTGGGGTGCCTTGGCCCGAGAGGAGCACAGGGACGGGTGTGGGAGCGAAGCTCTCGAGGGCTGACGTCAGTTCCCTTTGATGTTGAGAAGCCTCCCTTCGCTTCCTGACATGGGCTGTCAGTCCCATAACGATGACAGATGGGTCTGAGGGCGGGCTTGGCTGGGGTTAGGAAGGAGGAGTTGTATGGGGATGGTCTGAGTCTGCAGCTTGAGCGAGGTGAGCATGGGCACTGGCGCATCTGTGGCTTGTGGCTTGGCATCGTTGTGGAATCAATGGAATGGCACTGGTGGCGTTCAATGTACCTGGGGTGCGCTGGACTGGGGAAGGGCTGCTCTGTGCTGCTGCGAGGCTCTGCTGGTAGCCGTTAAGCCTTGGTGGGCGTTGAGAGCCTGTGGTGAAAAGCCTTGGCAAGAAGGTCAGTGACAGTCACCTGGGGAGTGAGGAGCAGACCTGACTGGAGTGCCGGAGCTAGGTTCAGTCTGGGTCTCGGAGGATGTGTAAGAAGACCGGTGATCCTGTCCTTGATACCTGGTACTGGGGATTCGACATGTCCATGAGGTTGGTTGAGTCAGGTGTAGGGAATGGCTTCTCGGTGGAGGATGGGACATCGCGATCGTTGATGCTCTGTACCAGCTGAGAGGAGATCCATCTACGCTGCTTCTGATGGTGTTCCCTGATCCCAGCAGGGAACATGTGGCTCTGCCCCTCCGGTCTGGGCTCTCTGCCTGCTTTCTGTGGAGGTGGAAGCTGGGGCATGGATGTGGCAGTTGGTCTCCCTGTGGAAGTGCCCTCTCCTTGCATTCCCAGCTGCGTTCAGGGGGTCCTCCAGCGCACTCTGCACGGGGAGTGCAGTCTCTGTCGTGGGACATTCACTAGGATACCTGCTCTGGAACACAAAGGAGCTTAGCCTCTTGGCCAGAAGGGGAACTGGCCTCGCGGGCTGCCTGAGAGAGAGGGTTTGTCAGAGGGGCTGCTCCTCGGTGGGCGGATTCTCACCCTCCAAGAAGCCTTGCCCTTGGCATCACCATAGGTCTCTCGGATCCATCACGCTTGACCTTGGCCTTGGCCAGGATTTCTTGAGGTGCAGGCTTCCCATTACCGGTGAACAGTGTGCATTGTTGCTTCCGACCAGCCAGGTGAGCACTCCGAAGTGTAGCCAGGCTCCTCCGCCTTTCTCTCTCCAAGCAGCCTGCTTCGCTTGGTGTTCTCACGATAGAGCTGTGTGTCCCTTCCGCCAAAGATATTCGTTTCTCCCTCAGCGCATTCTTTCAGCATCTCAGTTCCTTCATGTTCCTCTTCGATGGAGATTGCCTTCCATCTCCCATTCCTCGTTTCACGCGCTATGCCTTCTTCCTCTCTCTCGGCAGGGCCATCTGACCCACACCTCAGAGCGGCCTCTTGGGCTCTCCACACACCCCGAGCAACCCGTTAAAAATCAGCAGATGCCCAGCAGCAGGAGCTACGCAGTCATGCTAGCCCAACCAGCAGCACCAGGATCACAGCAGCGAGTAAAGCACCACTCAACCAGGCAAGCACACACGTAGGAGCAGGTACCAACAGCACAGCGATAGCGCTCTCAGCAGAGTAGCTTCACAGACCGGGATCAGCAGCAGCAGAAGCACCAGCTATGACCGAGGCCACGCAGGACCAGTATTAGGCATAGTGCAACATGAAGAGCACAGGAGCAGCACAGCAGAGTAAGGCACCAGCAGAAGCACCCACTACCACGGACAGACCAGCAGATGTAAGAAAACCAGCAGAAGCAAAGAGCACCAGGGAGTCAGCGGCCAGCAGAGTAATTCCCAGCAGAAGTCGCCCACACTATCGATTAGGTTCAGCAAATAACTAACAGCGCCAGCAGAAGCTCCCAGCACGGCGTATGAAGAACCCAAGGAGTCAGGAAAGCCCCAGCAGAAGCAGAGTCAAGGGACTCAGGGGGTTGGGTATGGTGCCGACCCTCTGCCAGGTGCTGGCAGGCAGATGCCACTAAAGTTCTCTTCTTCTCCTCCAAATAGAGTTGTTTGCTGCTGGCTGGCGACCGTGTGTCTGGCAGCAGGTCTTTCCTCTGAAATGGTGACCTGCTTGCGAGGCTGCTTCCTTTATATCCTGCGGGGCTGACGCAATGCATCCTCCCCGCGGATGCGCACGTGAACGCTTTGCAATCCTGCTAGCATCTGTTCTGCATCCGCTCCTTCCGTTGCGCGGTCTGCTTCACTTGTTACTCCCCCTGGAAGCTCCTCTGCGGGATGCTGCCATCCGTTCCATCCAACTTAGGCGTTCCGTGAAGCATCTCCGGCATTTCCAATCCCGCTAACATTCCTCTCCCCCGGTCCATAACCTTTTCCGTTGTTGTCCGCCTTCTTATGCAAAATTTCAGGGGGCACTTTTGAGGAGCAGATAACAACAGATGGAACATTTTCTCATCCGCTGTGTCCTTTTTACATACGTTTTGCATCCGTCGGCCAATGTGACAGGCCCTTAAAGAGCATTAATATGCTTAAAATGTAACAATTTTATCAGGGAAAAAGAGAAACCCTCAAAACCACAGCTGCTGAAATAGCTCAGTTGGGAGAGCGTTAGACTGAAGATCTAAAGGTCCTGGGTTTCAGTAGAAGCTTATTTTTGGTCCTTTCTCTATTGGAAAAACAAAAACAGCCGAAACATGACAAATTTGCACGTGTTGGGCTACCTATTTTAAAACGAGATATAAAATCGGGCAAACCCAGCACTTTGCATGTTTGAGAGTTTTGTAATACCTGCTCGAAGATGTGTTCTAAAGATATTATATTTGCTTTGTTTCTTAATATTTATTGTCAAGAAGAGTGACAAAGCCAGCTTTCCTTTATATGAACAATAAAAAGATTATGTTTCCAAACATGTAATCAAAAGCATATCATTTCAAAAAGCAAAATGGGAGGAGGAATATTTGAGTGGGATCCATCGCTCTTTCTCAGATCAGCCTGTCCCATCATATAGAAAATTTATTTCCGGCTTACAGCATCCATCAAATCAAGCTTATTAGTCGAAGATCAGAGCCCAGAACAAATAAAAACACTCAATAAATATGCAGTTCAAAAGTCTGGAATAAAATAATGTCTTCTTCAAGGATGAAGGCAATGCCTAACCTCCAACTGCTAATAACTTAATTCACAACCTTGCTGAATTCTGTTGGGGGAGAAACAACACCCCCACACACACACACATCAAAGCAGTTTCTTCATCCATATTATGGCCGCGGTGAACTTCAAATAATTTAAGAACCGGTTCTCTGCCCAGTTGCTGGGTGGGTGTGGCAATGGTGGGCATGGCCTAGTCAGCCACCCAGGAGCAAAAATGGACCGCAGTTTGTGTGTGTGTGAGTGTGTGTGTTTCCAGCCTCCTCTGCCTTTGAGGGATCTCTGAAGGCTAGAAATGGGCTTGTTTCCTTCTGGAACTTCCAGGAGGCACGGTTTTTGCCCTCCCCAGGCTCCAGAGGCTTTTCTTGAACCTTTGGGAGGGCAAAAACGGCCTCCTCAAGCTCTGGAGGCCACAAATCCCCAAAATGCAATGTTTCTGAACCCCCCATGCATTTGCATGTGTCCCTGGGCATGTGCCCCACACATACTCCTCACCCCTCCACACATGCATGTGCTTCCCTGTGCACGTGCCATGAATCCCCACACAAACATCCCATGTCCCCACATGCCCCCCCGCCCCCTGCGCATGCACAGCTGAGATCTGAAATCAAGCTGGTTGGTGGGAGGCACATGCATGCAGCAAGGCAGTAGAGCTGGAGTGATAGCTCACATGCCCTCAGAGAAAGCTCTGCGTGCCACCTCTGGCAGGCGTGCCATAGTTTTGCCATTGCGAGACTAGAGTGAATTCTTCTTCTCTCAGTCGGAAAAAAACCAAAACATCTACTTGTGGGCTGTGCGGACTCCAACACTGCTTCACCGCACTTCATCCTCATCTCGCTTCCCCCCCCCCCGCTTCCCAATCTGCNTCCCCCCCCCCCCGCTTCCCAATCTGCTTCGATGCCCAGGAAAACCCCCCCTTTTTTAAAACAAGCCTCTTAGTTGGTTAGGAGTTACTTGACGTTGGTGTAGGGAGTAATGCAAAATCCATAGGATGATCTGGAGGGGGAGGGTAGATGTTAATGTGTAGGTGAGGGGCCCACATTAGTCTTGTTCCAGCACTTAAATAATCCTCCCAGGGGCCCTGGGTCATGCCATCTTTTTACAAAGAGCGATTCTGTCCATACCTAGAAGGCCAAACTCTTATCTCCAATCAAGTTACAGGTAGCCCTCAACTTACAATCATTTGTTTAGCGACTGACTGAAGTTACAGTGGTAGTGAAACAAGTGACTCCGTTTTTCAGGCTTACAGCAGTCACAGTATCCTGAAGGTTATGTGATCAAAATTCAGATGCTTGGCAACTGGTTCATATTTAGAATAGGATAGAATAAGAGAATAATTACGGTTTGGACTCCAGGGAAAATTTGGACTGCAGGGAAAAAAAACAACAACAATTATTACCAACCTGACTTCAGTCGAGGACCTGTGTACTGCACAAGTCAGAGGGCTGTGAAAATACTATCTACAGACCCTTCACATCCTAGACATAAACTATTTCAACTCCTACCCTGAAAATGATGCTATAGAGCCCTGCACATCAGAACAACTAGACACAAGACCATTTTTTTCCCAAAAGCCATCACTCTGCTTAACAAATAACTCTCTCAATACTGTTCAACTATTTATAAAGTCTGTATTACTATTGCTATTAATCTTCTCATCTCTTTTATCACCCATCCCCTCCCACTTGTGACTGTATGACTGTAACTTTGTTGCTTGTATCCTTACAATTTATATTGACTGTTTCCTAGTATGATTGTTTATTGTACCCTATGACTATTAAGAGTTGGACCTGATGATTCTAGACTCTTGATGAATGTATCTTTTCTTTTATGTATACCGAGAGCCTATGCACCAAGTCAAATTCCTTGTGAATCCAATCCAATCACACTTGGCCAAAAAAGAATTCTGTTCTGTTCTGTTGTTTTGCTGTTCTGTTCTATTCTAACTCTAACTCTAATTCTATTCTACTTATGATGGCTGCAATCTCCCGGGGTCATGGGATCCACTTTTGCAACCTTCTGACAAGCAAAGTCAATGGGGAAGCCAGATTTACTTAACAACCATACTGTTAACTTAACAACTGCAAGGATTCTCTTAACAACGTTGAGAAAGATCGTAAAATGGGCCCAAACTCACTTAACAATTGTCTGGCTTAGCCTCAATTGTGGTCATAAATTGAGGTCTTACCTGTACCTTATATATTGCCCTGTGATTGATTTGCATCTTTCCATTAATACCTGGCAGACAGGCTGATTATACAAGCTAAATCTACATAATAGATCTTCCTGTTTATTTTTCGGAAGCCTGAGACTACACAGTTCCACCTGTTAACCCCAAACAAATAATGATTTCCTTCTTGTCATTATTGTTCTCTGCCTACTGGACACTCAATCCTAATGTATATAAACTTTGCTGATGTCTAAATTGAAGGGAAAACGTTGCAAAGCTCTAAAATTTGCCCAATGAAAGGAACTCTTTTGTGGGTTATTTTCAGAAGACTTCTCCAGTATCTGGCCTCACCTGGCTACTTAGGGTAGTATCCTGACACTGTAAATATGTTCCATGTATTCTTAATAACCCTTTTTCAAGACTGATTACCTTCTAGGAATCTTAGTTTTTCTTATTCATTGCTATCTGTTCTCAAAGTACTAACTTAAGCATTGTAAAGTTAGCACCCATCCCTCTCCTTAAAAGAATGAAATATTATGAGAAATATTAAAAAGGCAGAATATTATGTTTCCCTAAAAGGAGAAATTGAGAAACATACTCTTGGTAGACAGAAAGCAGTTCCCACCTTCTTTAATAGCCTTCAGCAGATGTTAGCACTTAAGATATAAGGAGATATATAGCTCTATTCATAGGCAAAGCAAATACTGCAGGCAGAAATTCAAGACAGATATTTTGAAACTCCTTGCAGCGAGGTCTGAACAAAGGTAAACCTCAGCCACAACAGGAATTGCTCAACATCCTTTCAGCTGCACCACCCCCAGCATACTTCAACCAAAATTAGCTCAAACATAGGATTTGTACTTTGCCTATAGATCCAGCTATGATCCTTACATGGCCCCATGGAATCTGACAACAGCCAAGAGAATACATGTTCTCGCACAGGAACAGGAAGCTCAAATGCAAAGCCCAAGAGAAGATATAACCCCCCCCCCCACCAACTCCATGTGGTCGGTTGCCCAGAACCATTCCATGTCATTCTGCTTCATATTAAACCATCTTTCCAATCAGCCTCTAACCTCCATTTTGTTTCCAGTGCCTTTCTCATAGTTTGGAACTAACCAGATGGACATTTCTTCCAACAGCATCCACACACAGATTAAAGGCAACAAGTGTATGTAATTATAGCCCACCATCCCCCATCTTAGGAAAGCTAACTAAAGATATTACATTTGAATAGCAACAAAGAAACTCATTCGAGACTCAGATAAGCTTTCTTATGAGCTACGGTGGTACAGTGGTCAGACTGCAGCACTACTGCAGGCTACTTCTGCTGACTGTTGGCTACCTGCAATTTGCAATTTCAAATCCCACCAGGCTCAAGCTGGACTCATCCTTCCATGGTCGGTAAAATGAGGACCTGGATTGTTGGGGGCAAAATGCTGACTCTGTAAACTGCTTAGAGAGGGCTGTAAAGCACTATGAAGTGGTATATAAGTCTAAGTGCTATTGCTTAAAAAAAGACATCTCCAATGGCATGGAAAAAATATTTTAAATATTGATTGGTATGCAATATTTAAAAGATTTTAAAGATCAACTGACTGCAATTTTTCAGATGCCCTAAGGATATTTGGTGATTAAACAAGCCTTTCCTGAAAATTGTCCCCAAAACAATTCACACACATTAAACTCAAACCAAACCTTATTTTAGAGTAAGCCTAACCAATGTCTTCAGGTAGTCCGTGGGTTACAATGACACTTAGGATAGGAACTGAATTTTTATCAAAAAGCACAGTGCCACAAGAACATGCTGCTTAATGACAGCAATTCCAACAGTCCCAATTGCTCGTTAAGCAAGGACAGTGTGAGTCACTAAGTGAGGACCTCACGCAATTAACTTCTGACTTCCTGCTGGCTTCCCCAATGACTGCTCTTGGGAAATGCTGGAAATCAATCACAGCATTGTGGCTTTCCATGATCACGATCATAGGGATCCTGCAACAGCCAGAACTCTGGGGACCAGTTGAAGGTACTGCCGTCCTAACTTTGAACAGCTGCTGAATGAATATTTGGATACTGCCACACTACTACCAATATAAATATAAGAGTCTCAGACCAGAAGAAGTATAGTTGATTTCAAAGGTGTAAAAAGGTTAAATCAGAGCAACCGGATCAAAGCTTGTTAAACTGAGATGTTTCATCCAAGAAACTTCTTCGGTCAAAATGAAAAAAAAAAAAAACTTAGGCGGACAGTCGAAAAGTAGTTGGAACCTACTAACTCTTGTTACTTGGATGAATAACAAAACATCTCAGTTTAACCATCTTTTGGTCCAGTTGCCATAATTTAACCTTAAGATACTTTTGGCCTGGATGATTGAGTCTTCATTACATATTGAAAAACATTTTGGGGAGAAACTCCTGCAGTTTGTATGGCAAGAGTTAGTACATTCCAACAACTATTTTTTTTAAAAAAAGACTGAAAAGTTACTTGGATGAGTAATGAAGTATCTGTTTAACAAACTTCCAGTTGCCATGATTTAGCCATTATTAGATACTTTTGGCCAGGGTGACTGAGGCTTCATTTACTGATTCAGAGGTGCCATTTGGAACCTCCAGTCAATTTTAACAAGTATTAAGGAAACTTCCGGTTTGCAGGGCTTCGGCAGCAGGCAGAAATCCACGATCGTGCGTGGTTTCTGCCTGGGCTCGCTGCCGGAGTGCTCCGAGCCAGCTGGCTTCGGGGCTAAGCCACCCCATAGAGGTCGGTGAAGACGGGGAAGACTCCATCAAGGTCGAGGAAAGCCGCATCTTTCCTCCCCAGCTGGCTAAACACCCTTTCCCGAAGGCGGTAGAGCGACAGTCAGAAATGGCCGCCTCAAAAAAGTCCTCATCCGGAAAAGAATGTGCAGGAGGAAGAAAGTGCTGAAGTGAAAGTTTTGGCTGACCGGGATAAGAAGAAACAATTTAGAACCTGGAACTTAAACTTTAAAAAAAAAAAAGATACAATGCTCCAAAGAAGACTCAGAACAGCGAATGAAAGTGAAAAGGGAAAGTTGTTTTTTTTTTTCACTCTCCTTCCTTTAGCACTGGCACGCGAACAGAGATGAATGAGAAATTCGCGAAAAATATGCTTTCGCAGACAGGTATGTAAATTGGAAATGTGATGCAGGGGATAGTAAAATATTTCTGAAATATAAAAGGCAGAAAAAAAAGAGAAGAAAATTTTTTCTTTTGCTGCAGTGGAAGAGAGAGGCAAGAAGAATACAACAAGGATTTGGAAGGCAGAAGATAGCCTGAATCTAAAGTTAAATTTTTAACAGCACTGCTAAAAGATACATTTTAACTGGAACTTTGGTAACTAAATCTAAAACCCCCAGGAAGAGAGAAAATGAAAAAGAGGAAGAAAGTTAAAAAGAAACAGCTTAGTTGTGTATTTGGATTGTTTGGTGGACTGCTTGGGATTTTTTGGAATTTAACTGGTCAAGGATTAAAAACACTTGGGTGAGTGCTGTTTTTAAAAGAAATGAAAAAAAAAAACTCTACAACGCATCCTTGTGGACAAACTGGAAACATGAATTAAAAAATGAAAAGAAAAGGAAGCAAAAGGAAGGGCCTCTGGTCCAATTTTCAAGTTCTAGAAATGCTGATCTTTACCTCCAAAACTACGAAGTAAAACTACGCAACAAGAAGATTTGGGACAATAAGAGAAGAACCATCTTTAACGGAACAATAAGCTACTCTGGGAGGGGGAAAGAGTGCAAAAGAGAAATGCGAGAATTTGAGATCTAAAAAAACCATCCAAAAAGAAAAATCAAGATGAAAGTGACATAAGAGAAGAGTACAGAAAAGGGAAATACAGAAAGGAAGGCAGAGAGCAGGAAAAGGAGAGGGAAAGAGACGAAGCTACAGGTGTAGAAGCAAGCACTGTAAAGAACAGACTTATTTAGAGATAATGGTTAAAATTTAATTGAATAAAGGAAATTCTGCAAAGGTTACATCTGATCTGTACCATTGTGAATATTTGCTATTTAGAAATATACTTATAAATTGGAAACAATGTATGATTTAGTGAAACATTCTGAATAAAATAAATGAAATGAATTAAATGAGAGAATTAATTTAAAAAGGGAATGGGAACATTTAATGACATAATTTTTACAAATGCACAGTGAAGTGAGGGGGAAGTAATCATGGAAAGTTTCATGAAGCATGCTTCCCATAGACACGCATGATACCTGAATTGAAAAGTTCAATGTGTATATAATGTTTAAAATTAAACGTGAATATCTAAACATTAATGATAGATATGAATGGTATGTATAGTTGTTTACCCAATAATATTATATTATTTATATTTTCTTTTTCTTTTTTAAAATGTAGCTTCTAGCCATTTAATGTAACTCAACACAGAATCCCGAATGGAGCTTAATACTTTTACCCTTAGTGTTATAAATCGAGGCAGACAAAGAATCAAACAACCGCGTCATATTCTCCAATTAGTGACTACAGAGGAATTTTGTTTAAGAAAAAGAATAAAATGGACAGCTAAATAGGACCATGAACAAAGAATATACAATAGAATGATCTGATCTGAGATGAAACGACAATACAAAATAAACTAAGAAAGTTAAAAGAGGGAGAATCATATAGAAAATGTAGAATGGTGGCAATAAGATATGGAATGGTATATAAAAATGAGCATGAATTGACATTGGTGCTAGTACAAAGAGATGTATACCGGGATCAGGTCTGCTTTCAGAAAATAGTTTTATGTTTTCATGTTCCTGTCGTTTGTTTGTCCGTGTTGTTTTCTAAAAATGCAATAAAAGAATTTCCAAAAAAAATTACGAGTATTACGAATGCTCTATTAAGGTATAGAGTTTTATTCGCTGTAACGAATGAATAAGGGTAGTGCTACTGTATAGTGGATCTCACGTCAGATGTTTTTCATCACTTGTCCCCTGCTCTTCATACAGTTTAGAAGGTCATCTTCCTCTCCACAACTCAGGTCCTCTCGGTGGCCACGCGACGGGACTCTGGGAAGAAAGATCTCGCAAGGGAAAGCTCCAATCTTTAGGGAAGTGAGGTGGCGGTTCCTACGGATAGAATGTGACAATTGTAATGTGCTGGGGAGAGTCTCTTGGTGTGGTCTCTTGGCCCCAAGAACTGGGACACCGCCAGGGATTCGAAGCACTGCAGAGGATGATGAAGATGTTGGGTCACCCAAAGTGGAATACAGCCACCTTGAAGAGAGACGGCCCACGTCGCCATCGTTCCCTTGCAGTAAAAGCATTGGGTCCGCAATTTTCCATCATCATCCACTGTTGTCGTCGGAGATATCCTTCCATTTACCCGAAGGGCTACGACTTCTCCTCCTTCAGAAGCCAGTCTGAGGCAGGATCACTTGTTGGTGATGGTCCTCCCAGCGTTTCAATGGTGAACTCCCAAGCCGCTGAGCTGCGAACTGCATTTTGTTAGAGAAGAGCGGCTGATGGCGAGACTCCATATCTGCTTCCTCCAGGAGGCACGTAAGAACCTGTGGCCCAGCCAATGATAATGCTCCTTCAGAGGGCTGCATCACTCAGTCTGTCCCAGTCACTACGAGCTTCATGGTGGTGATCGTCTCTGAATCCGGGGTCAAGGAAGGCTGCGGATCCGATTACATCATAGTCGTCCTTTATTTCTCTCAGCTGATTGTCCAGCCGTCAAGAACAGTCCAAGCTGCGTGTCAGGCGAGCTGCAGTATTGATTATTTTCTGGTAGTATTGGTCTCAACCCCTGAGTTGCCTCCTCCAAGAGATATGGAGACGGAAGGGCTTGGCAGGAGGTTGCGTCAGGCTGAATAACAGCAGCAGTGGCATTCCTCAAAGGCTTCAAGATCTCCAACAAGCATCTTCCATCACCTTCCAGTCTTGCAGGTGCCAAGAGCAGGTGGAATCGTCCTCGTCTTCATCCAGCAATGGTCCCCAATGGCTCGGAAACACCGCTGCCCTATACAAGCACCCTCTATTAGCAAAGGTGGAATTGGACCACCAAGCTCTGACAGCGCTTGGCCCCCAGAGCTGCAGCAAGCCCCAGCTCGACCTAGCACTCCAGGAGACGCTAGAGGTCGGACAGTGGCCTGAGAGCAGGTATACTAGATGATCTCTGGGAAGTAACTTGGAGACGTCCCGACCTTGAGCATGTGTAAGGCCCCATCTAAAAAAGCTTTTTGGTTGACCAAGTCAGGACAACGCCCAGCAAGATGGTCTGAGGTGGCAGTTCTTCTCACCCGCTTTGGCTAATCAACAAACTGTCGGGGCATACGAGGCTCCTGTCTTTCAGGATAACACAGCCATCGCCTGGAGGACTTTTGCAGTTTTGCAGATTCCTTCTTGTCTGGGGCAAGCAGCCTTCAAAGGTGCACACCGACAGAGTGGCATGTACTGCCTGTGGCACGGATGGCCGTGGGCTAATCTGGGCAGATCCCCGTGTCCTGTCACTGGACAATGTAACATGGCTGTCTTGCCTGCTCTCCCCAAGGTGATCGTGGATATGACCTGGGTGCGGAGGCACGCTGGGCCAGGCCAGACGGGTTTCCGGGACGTGGAGCAACCCTCTTGGATACTGCAGGCAAACGTGCCTTTGGAGGTGAAGAATGCCTGACTAGGGGATCATCCAACGGCTGGGCAGTGGCCATCAGCCAGACGAAATCCTGCTGCTCCACACCCAGGAGAAGGGCTGCATGTCCACCGCGAGCATCAGCGGCTATCTGTAAGAACCAACTGGATGGCTGTGGTGGGGTGGAGGGTATAGGGTTTTCGTCTAATACTCTCATATTGCTGGGTAATGAGGCGAAGATTCGAATGATATAGATCACAGAGTGCAAAGAGCTTGTATATAGATATGCTGGTTGACGAGTTGATAGAGCGACCACGTAGCCGCGAGGCGGAGATGAGAGTGGAGACGGATGACGTGTGTATTGCCTGGGCAGATGAGTATGTATAGGTCCAATATGTTGCACGGAGTAGATGTGTGCACTACTTCTGGTCGGTTGCGGTTTTCGGTCATAGCATGAGGCGCCGACTTCTCTCACCTCGTTTCTGGCACGTACTACAAACAGGCCACGCAGGGTTCCCGGGGTCGACCATGGAGTGAAGTAATCCCAGAATGCTGAGGTGGTGTTCTCTGTACATATGAGTGGGAGCTTCCATCCGTTAGTACCTCCTGGCCACGAGCCCCGTTTGGAGGGAACTGAAATAAAAAGCAGGGTCGGGCTTAACAGGGGTTGAAGTAGATGGGGAACATGTTCTTTCCTTCCGAAGGATGTGCACCTACCCGCGTAAGCTGTCAGATGCATAGGCTGCGTAGAGACGGAAAAGGGAGCGAGGGGAGTGGAAGACATAGCGCGATGGAGTCGCACCACTCTTCCTCCTCCTCTTCCTCCTTTTAAGAAGAAAGCATCTGTGTGGACTTCGGGAGGGGGGGCGTAGCTTTTTCACAATCTATTGAGACAGACAGGGCTGCGGTGAAAAGCTCCGCAAGGTCAGCAGCATCCATCTGTCCTCTTCCTCTCTTGCTTTTTCCTTCAAATAGGAGAAAGTTCAATGCACCAAGATGGCTTACTCGCCCATTTCACCTGGCTCAACAAACTTCGTGGGGAGCGACCACCACGGCAAAGGCTTCGTCAGGATACCCTCCTTGCATCGGAATGAAGGAAAACGGAGGGTATACCGCTGAAGGAGAGCAGGTTAAGTCCCCTGTTTGAACGGTCCTGCAACTTGGAGTTCGTCTCCTCCGGTCCAACGTCGTCGGACATCATGGTGGAATCCTGAAATGGAAAACCCAGAGACAGAATATTTATGATGTTTTCTGCAGCCTCAAATCCACCTGTTTTCCCTTCTCACATAGGTCCCAAACTTGGTATACTTTCCAGAACTTGTGGACTTAATTCCAGAATTCTCCAGCCAAGTATCGCTGGGCTGGAGAATTCTGGGACTTGAAGTCACAGTCTTAAAAATTGCCAAAAGTTTGGAGACCTTATCATAAAGAAGGAAATTGTTCTAGACTTTCCAGGTATTTGCTTCACAATCCCATTTAGGCCAAAAATTTACGTTGCTAAGCGAAACATTTGAATAAGTGAGTTTTGGGCCCATTGTACAGTGTTAAAACCAATAGTCCTTGAATCCATGGCCATAAGAAAGCCCAATTTATGTTGCTAAGTGAAGCATCTCTAAGTGAGTTTTTCCCCCTTTTTAACAAATATTTTTTGGCCACATATTGTTAAGAGAATCCTTGCAATTGTTACATAAAGGAACACGGTTGTTAAGTTCTCTGGATTCCTCACATGACCTTGGAAACATCAGGTTTGCAACTGTTGACACATGAACCTGGGACACTGCAGCCATCAAATACGGGTTAGTTGCCAAGCATCCTGAATTTTGAATCAGTGACCATGAAGATCGCTGCAATAAGTTTAAGTGTGAGACATGGTGGCATGTCACTTTTTCGGTTCCGTTTTGAACTCCAAACAACCACAAACAATGGTTGTAAATCGACCGGAACTAGTAACAGCTGAAAAGCTTAGTCTATCTATTGGGGTGAATGCAGCCCACTTCCTGTTGATCTTCTACAACACGGATCAAACGTCAAAAGTCCAGGGATGGGAATCAGCCCACAGAGTGCTTATTCTCGCCATGGGGGCACCCTGGAAACAGCGAAGGACTGCCTATGGTGCTTTGCCAGTGAAAATGGAGCTGGGGGGGGGGGGCTTGCCAAGAGGGCTCAAGAAGCTGTTGGTGGCTGAAAACAGAACTTGTCACCACAGTCACCGCAACACAAGTGAACGTAAAGCTGGGCCACGCCCAACTCAGTAGGCCCACCCCGACCCTCAAGTCAAACACAACCTAATGCAAGCCCTCATTAAATCAAGTTTTCACCACCCCTGTTCTATAGAAGCACCCAATCTGCACAAGGTCACCACATGTTTCTTAGCTTCTAGCAGTCTATCCCTCCTGGCCATGCTGGCTAAACTCCTAAATGTGTCATTACAGGTAGCCTCAACTTACAACAGTTCATTTAGTGACAATCCAAAGTTACAACGCAATAAGTGACTTAATGGCTTCTTTTTTCACAGTTGCAAACCTTTGTACGGTCCTCATTATCACGCAATCAAAATTCAGATGCTGGGCAATCTGGTTCAAACCTATGACTGCTGCTGCACCCGGGGTGGTGGTGATTATGTATCCCCTTCTGCGACCTTCCAACCACAACAGTCATGGGGAACGCAGATTCACTTAACAACTGGGCTCTAATTAACAACTATAGTGATTCCACTTAGGCAACCGGAGGCAAGAAAGTTGTAGAAATGGAGCAAAATTCATCTTAACAATATGTCTTTTAGCAACTGAAATTTTGTAATTGTGGTTGTAAGTCGAGGACTACCTGTACTGAACTTGATTTAGCTCTGCTCTCATGTTAGAAGCACCAAAGCCACTCATAAATAGCTGAAGTAAGCAATTTTATGAAATCCTTTTGAGATAGTCCCTGAACTTACAACAAGTTCATTAGTGTTGTCCAAAGTTACAACAGCACTGAAAAAAAGCGACTTATGACCATTTTTCACACTTATGTCCGTTGTCACAGTCCCTATGATGCAAGATATCAAAATTTGGATTGATTGGCAACCTGTTTCACACTAATTGACGGTTTCAGTGTCCCAAGGGTCATTGATTCGCGATTCTGTGACCTTTCTGACAAGCAAAGTCAAAGGGGAATCCAGAATTCACAACTATATCCTTAAACAAATGCAATGATTCACTTAATGACTGTGCCAAAAAAATTGTAAACAAGGGCAAACTCACCTAAGAATGTTTCACTTAGGAAACATGGCTGTCAGGTTTTCCAAGTGCTGAAATCCATTAAAAGAACAAATATACAGTCCGTAATTCCCAAAAAGATTTCTTTTTATTTATGGAAAGCATCAATTGGCAAGAGTCCGGTGTAATTCCAAGATCTGATGCTACCTGGAATTACTCTCACAATATAACAAGTTAAAAAACAACCCCCAAAATTACATTCTCCAAATTAGAAGTATAGAAACACTGTCTCCGATAGAAGACATTGCTTGATGTCATAAATCTCCACTCAAGGGCCCCACGCAACGGACAGCTCATTTTCGCCAACAGGAAGAATCACCTAGCAAAACAACTCTTTATCTCCATCTCCTCCCTTAAGAACATGCAACCCAAACCCTTCCCGCATGACGAACACAAAGAAATAAGAAAATACTACATATTAAGCTAATAAAAATGGCTATAACATGTCAATTTAGGCTTGACATGACCTGCAATTGTGGTCGTAACTAAGGACTACTTCATTTCCAGTAAAGGCCTGGCTGGGAATTGGTTGGGGATTGAAATCTAACATCTTTTAAAACAATCCCAATTTTTTTAAAAAAAGGACTGAAATCCATCCATTCAAAAGGAAAACTATTAGGGGAAAGATAAGAAACAGACTAAGAGTGGAAGGGCCTGTGTAGGTCACCTAGTCAACAGTCCGCCCAGTGGGAGACCAACCCCATTTCTAACAGATGGCAGTCCAGTCCTCTTTCTGAAAGCCCTCCAGTGATGAAGCTCCACAACTTCCAAAGGCAACTTCTGTTCCATTGGTTTGATTGTTCTCCGTCAATAACATTTCTCTTTATTTCTTGGGAATGAACGAGTTCAGATCAATTCAGCTGACAGTCAAAGATCATAGGATTAATCCTTTTGAGGCTGGATTTGATAAGCATTTCAAATTTTTAGCATTTAATAATTTGGACATAGGTGAGCCAAGTTCAAATCCTATCTTTCCATTCTGGTTCTGTTTAGTGACTAGACCAGCTTCTCTTTCTCTTCTTCTCACAACACACAGACACAAAGTGAATCTACTTGCCAAGGTTTTCTTTGAAAAGTGTAAAATTAATGCCAGACCTCTAAAAAAAAGCGCATGAAGGAGGCGGATCACCAAGAAATGGGATAAGAAAGTTCATAAATCCCCTTTTTCCAAATCAAACAAAGCACACAACTTTCCTCTGAATTTTACTGTGATCGATTAAATGGCAAAACAAGAAACTGCATTTCCAATATCCAAAATTTAGAATTGACAATCTCAGGATAGTTAAGAAAGTACATGCAGAATGGAAAAAAATTGAGTGTGTATACAGTAGTCCTCGGCGGGTGGAACTTTTGCCTCACAATCAGGAAGCTGAGAGTTTTGATCCGAGATAGAGGCAGATATTTCCTCTCTCTGGGCAACTGGGAATATACTGCTGAACAAAATCTCATTGGCAATAGGAAGGCATCCGGCCGTACACTCTGCTCCATTCAGTTGCTCAGACTCCACCTGCAAGGGATTTGGGGGCATTAAATGAAGATCATTACAGATCATCTTGACTTACTACCACAACTGAGCCCCAAGTTTATTCTTGGTTTTTTCTAAGTTGAGACAGTAATTAAGTGAGTTTTTTACATCATTTTCAAACCTTATAATTCACTGCAAGTTAAGTTAGCAACCTGTCGGTTAAGTGAATCTGGCTTCCTGTTGACTGTCTCAGAAGGTCAGAAAGGGCAATCCCGATGACCTGGGACACTGTGACCGTCATAAATATGAGTTGTTGCGCCACGTGTCCTAATTTGATCTGTGCCGATGGGAATGTCACAATGGTCTTGTGAAAAAAGGTCATACAGTCACTTTTTTTCAGCGCTGTCCGTGAACATCGCAGTCATACATGAATGGTCCATATAAGTCGAGGACTAACTTACACATTAAAACATACTAAAATATGCTAATCACATGAAACAGGAGAGAAAGAAACAGAATAATGAAAACTTTTATTCTGATTTTAAAAGATTCCAGGCATTGAGTCATTCTGGCCTGTTTCATTTACTTTCCATGGACCCTCCTTTTTAAGGGGAAAAAATTGAATCTCAGAAGAGTCACAAGTAATAATAATAATAATAAAGTCTGAACATCTTAAGCTGACTGTGCCATGATAATAATTTTTGTGATATTTGTGGAACATTTTAAAGCTCAGTTGACTTCCATGTTTAATGAATTAAAAGAAATATATAATAATGTCTGAACATTGGTTGACTGTGGCAAATAATAATTTTTTTGTGATATTTGTGATACATTTTTAAATGCTCTCAGTTGACTTTCATGTTTAATGAAATAGAAAAATATATAATAATTGTCTGAACATCTGTGACTGTGTGATGATAATAATATTTTTGTGGTATTTGTGTTACATTTGAAATGTTCAGTTACGTTTCATGTTTAAATGATAAAAATAATATGAATAAACAAAAACTACAAAACAAACAAAATTATCATGACAATGATATAATGACACAATAGCAAGAAAACACAAACAAAACAATAATGACAATGAAACCTGTCATAAAGATGATATTACTAACAAAACATAATGAAAGAAATAATATCAAATAAACGACGGCTGACAATAAATGAAAAAAAAAGAAACAAAAAATGGACGATAACTATAAATGACAAATAATAACGATTATTAAACAATGATAACAACGATAATGGTAATGGTGATAATAACCAACAGATGGAATCCAAGCCGCTCCCTCCCCAAATTAGGCGAGGCAGACCTCAACCCCACCGCAAATGCTCCGACCAAAAAAAGGGAAACAAGTTTAAAAAAAAAAACAACAACCCCTCAAATCTCCGCCACTCCCTGAGGGGCGATGCTCCGAGAAAACAATTCCCCGGCTCGAACGCTCCGACAATACGCCACCTCGCTGCGAAGAACGTGGGCGAAGGCGCGAACGCGCGCCTCCAGCGGAGCCGAAAGTGGTCGGGTCGGTCGGGCACAGCCGCTTTTAAAGGGAGAAAGATCCCGAAAAATGAAAATTGATTCATCGGAAGGGAAGGGGGAAGTGAGCGAGCAGAGACAGAAAAGAACACACAGAGAAAGTCAGAGAAAGAAAAAGAGAGCAAGAGAAAGAAAAAAACAGAAAGAGAGAGTAAAAAAAAAGAGAGAAAGAGTAAGAAAAGACTGAAAGAAGAAAGAAAGAAAGAAAGAAAAAAGAAAGAAAAAGCAGAAGAAAGAAAGAAAGAAAGAAGACCCAGAAACTGAAAAAAACATGAAGCAACCCAGGTGGTATTTTTTTTTAAAAAAATAATTGTCTTAAAATTTTAAAGGAAGAAATTATATATTAGGCAGGTGGGTAGGCAGGTAAGTAAGGTAAGGTAGGTGTGAAGGTAGAGGGGCTCTTAATTGAGCAGTGGAATTGGAGAACTCTCATGGTCCCTTCCCACTCTTGTTATTCATTCCACATCCTGCCCTTCCTGGGATTCCTGTTTTCTCTTTGATAAAAACCCTAATCAGTTAATTTTATCTCTTGATATAACCTAATCAAAGTTGGATGGGATGGTCCTTTTCTCCCAACACTGTTATTTGAGAATAATGATTCCACTTCAGGAAAAGGGAGAGACGAAAGGGCTCTTCTAAGGCAAGGGTTAATGGATTCCAAGATGTGGGAATGGTAGCTGGAAAGGAATCAGCTGAAGGAGGGTTAACCATGGTGAACCATCATGGAACCTGCAGCAACAGCAGCAGCAGCAGCAGCTTTCATCCTTCACAGCTTGGCTGGGACTGGAATGGGAAAACAAGAACCACCCAGCAAAACTGCGCTTGATCTTAAAGAACGGTGCTATGCCAGAATATATCTTTTTCATTAGGTAAAGAAAGAGTAAAGGGTTCAGGGTGTCCTGGTTCATTATTTGAAATAGAATAGAAGAGGAATAGGAATTGAAATAGAATATAGAATAGAATATGGGAATACTAGAATAGAATAGGAATAGAATATAAAACTACACTAGACTGAGGAATAGATATAGCTAGAATAAGAAAGGAATTAGAATAGATTAGAAATAGAATTGGAAAATAGAATGGAATATAAGAATAGAATAGGGCATGAATACGAATGGATAAGAGAATTAGAATGAAATGGAATATAAAAACAGTTGGAAGGGTCCAGGGTCTCCAACTTTGATAACTTTCAGACCTGTGGACTTTCAACTCCCAGAGTTCCCTCAGGCCAGTTTTGCTTTGATCTCCAGGAGTTTGAAGTGCACAACTCTTAAAGTTGCCAACGATTGGACACCCCTTCTCTTGTCCAATCCCTGCTTAGGCAGGAAACTCTAGTTTATACCAATTTCAGACAAAGTGGTTATCCAATTTCTTTTTAAAACTTCATTTTTGCACTTACAACTTCTGGAGCAAGTTGGTTCCACTGATTAATTGTTCTCACTGTCAGAGAAAGAAATTTCAGGGATTGGATTAATCTTCCTTTCTTCAATAGGTTCTTCAGCGGCAGAGGAAATGCAGAAGGTTTTTTTCTCCAGAAGAAAAAGGATGAACGGATCGCCAATATCCTTTTTCTGGAAGGGTGTTAATCAAACTTTCAGCTACACATTAAATGATTCCTTTCTATGTCTGAACGCCAGGGGGCGCCTCGGTGATCGCCGCTTCGTTGCTTCACGGATTCCCTCCAAAGCCCTCGAGAGGATGCTCGAGGAACCGCCTCTAGCTCGGCGCGGACCCATATCACCTCGCTGTGTTTGAATCTACTCATTTGCATACTTGCGCGCCGGGAGTGTGACGAAGGCCGACCTTTGGTCAATAACAACGCTGAGCTTCGGCGGGTTGAACCCGCCGCGGCCTATAAATACGGAAACTTCGCTTTAGCACAACGTTTCCCTGGTGGAATTCGAGTGGGTGCTGAACATGCCTGAACCGGCAAAGTCAGCTCCGCCCCCAAGCAAGGCTCTCCAAGAAGCCATCACACAGACCCAGAAGAAGGGAGAATAAGAAGCGCAAGAAAGCCGCAAGGAGAGCTTACTCCATCTACGTCTACAGGTGCTCAAGCAGGTCCACCCCGACACCGGCTATCTCCTCCAAGGCCATGAGCCATCATGAACTTCCTTCGTTCAACGACATCTTCGAGCGCATGCGCGGCCGAGCTTCCCGCCTGGCCCACTACAACAATGCGCTCCACCATCACCTCCCGCGAGGATCCAGACGGCGATGCGCCTCTCCTGCTGGCGAGCTGGCCAAGACGCCGTCTCCGAGGCACCAATGCCGTCACCACACTCCACACAGCTCCAAGTAAAGCTGCCTTCCCCAGAAGCAAAACACCCAAAGGTCTTTTAAGAGCCACCCACTTTCTGCAAACGAGAGCCCCTTCTGCCTCCCCTTTCTCCGCCTAGAAATAGTCCAGCGATTTAGGTATGAACTGGCAACGTTCGCTAATGTACATAGCAGACTTATTTTTTCTCTGAAGTAAAAAAGCAAGGAGAACAGCTCTTTCGTTGAAGGAAAGTGGGTTGGCTCTTAAAAGAGCCCTTTGGGTGTTTGCTCTGGGAAGCAAGCTTTATTGGAGCTGGTGTATTTGGTGAGGCTTTGGTGCCCTCGGAGACGGGTTGCTTGGCCAGCTCGCCAGGCAGGAGGAAGGCGCAGCCGTCTGGATTCTCGCGGAGGTGATGGTGGAGCGCTTGTTGTACGTGGGCCAGGCGGGAAGCCTCGGCCGCTGACCGCCTCGAAGATGTCAGTTGACGAGGAGTTCATGATGCTCATGGGCCTTGAGGAGATGCCGTGTCGGTGGACTCTGCTTGAGCACCTTGTGACGTAGATGGAGTAGCTCTCCTTGCGGCCTCTTCTTTGCGCTTCTTATCTCCTTCTTTTGGGTCTTGGTGATGGCTTTCTTGGAGCCCTTCTTGGGCGCGGGAGCTGACTTTGCCGTTCAGGCATGTTCAGCACCCACTCGGAATTCCACCCCCAGAAACGTTGTTTGCTAAGCCGAAGTTCCCGTATTTTATAGGCGCCGCGGGTTCAACCGCCGAAGCTCAGCGTTGTTATTGAGCCATAAGGTCGGCCTTCGTCACACTCCCGCGGCCAAAGTATTGCAATGAGTAGGATTCAAACCAGCGAGTGAATTGGTCCGCGCCGAGCTAGAGGCGGTTCCTTCGAGCATTCCTTCGAGGCGCTTTGGGAGGGATCCCGTGAAGGCACAAGCGCCGATCACGAGGCGCCCCGGCCGTTTCATGACATTAGAATAGAATCATTTAATGTGAGCTGAAAGTTTGATTTAAACACCTTCCAGAAAGGATATTGGATCGTTCATCCTTTTCTTCTGGAAGAAAAAAAAAAAAAACACTTCTGCATTTCCTCTGCGCCGAGGAACCTATTGACGAAAGGAAGATAATCAGATCCTGAAATTTCTTCTCTGACAGTGAGAACATTAATCAGTGGAACAATCTTGCTCCCAGAAGTTGTAAATGTTGCAAAACTGAAGTTTTAAAAAAGAAATTGGTATAACCACTTTGTCTGAATGGTTAATAAACTAGAGTTTCCTGCCTAAGGGGGGTTGGACTAGAGAAGGGGGTGGTCGCAATCTTGGCAACTTAAGACGCTTCGGTGCACTTCAAACTCCTGGAATCAAAGCAAAACGTGCTGAGGAACTCTGGGGTTGAAGTCCACAGGTCCTAAAGTTATCAAAAGTTGGAGACCCCTGGACCCTTCCAACTTTTTTATATTCCCAATTTCATTCTATATTCTCTATTCTCTATTCATTGCCCTATTCTATTCTCCTATTTCATTCTAATCGAAATTCTATTCTAATCTATTCTATTCCTATTCTATTCTAGCTATATTCCTATTCCTCCTCTAGTGTAGTTTATATTCTATCCTATCTATTACTATATCACCTATTCCCTAATTCTATATTCGTATAATTTCTATTCTAATTCTCTTTTCTATTCTATTCAAATGTCAATGAACAGGACACCTGAACCCTTTTAATCTGCTGTCTTTTACCTAATGAGAAAAGATATTTCTGATAGCAGCCTTTTTAATCAAGCGCAGTTTTTGCTTGGGTTGATTCTTGTTTCCCCATCAGTCCAGCCAACGCTGTGAAGGATTGAAAGCTGCTGCTGCTTGCTGCTGCTGCTGGCAAGGTTCCATGATGGTCAGCCATGGTTAATCCTTCCTTCAGTGAGTGTCCTTTCCAGCCTACCCATCTCCACAGTCTTGAGTCCATTACACCCTTGTTAGAAGAGCCCTTTCGTCTCTCCCTTTCTCCTGAGTAAATCCATTATTCTCAAATAACAGTGTTGGTGGAGAAAAGACATCCCATCAAACTTTGGATTAGGGTTATTCAAGAAATAAAAATGAATGAATTAGGGTTATATCAAAAGAGAACACGAATCCCAGGAAAGGGCAGGATGTGGAATGAATCACAAGAGTTCGGAAGGGACCTGAGAGGTTCTCCAGTTCACTGCTCAAGGTATAGAGCCCCTCTACTACCCCCTACTACCTACTTACCTGCCTACCATCCTGCCTAAATATATAAATCTCACCACTTTAAAATTTAAGACAATTATTTTTTTAAAAAAAATACACCTGGGGCTTTCCATGGTTTTTCAGTTTCTTCTTTTTCTTTCTTTTCTTTTCTTTCTCTTTCTTTCTTTTCTTTCTTTCTTTCTTTTCTCGTTCTTTCTACTCTTTCTCTTTTTTTTTACTCTCTCTTTCTGTTTTTTTTCTTTCTCTTTGTCTCTTTTCTTTCTCTGAACTTTCTCTGTGTGTCTTTCTCTGTCTCTCGAATCCTCACTTTCCCCCTTCCCTTCCATGAATCCAATTTTCATTTTCGGATCTTCTCCCTTTAAGCCGCGTGCCCGACCGACCGACCACTTTTCGGCTCCGCTGGAGGCGCGCGTGCGCGGCTTCGCACGTTCTTCGCAAGGCAGGTGCGTGTCGGCGTTTCGAGCCGGGACTGTTTTCTCGGGATCGCCCCGGGAGTCGCGGAGATTGAGGGTTGTTGGTTTTATTTTTTTTAAAACTTGGTTTTTCCTTTTTTGGTGAGATTTTTCGGTGGGTGAGTTGCCTCGCTAATTTGGGGAGGGGACGGCCTTGCTTCATCCTGTGGTTATTATCACCATTACAATTTATCTGTTGTTATCATTTGTTATTAATCGTTATTATTGTCAATTATAGTTATCGTCATTGTTTTTATTGTTTCTTGTTTTAATCATTATTGTCGTTTTATTTTGATATTTATCATTGTCATTATGTTTTGTCTTATTAATATTCATCTTACTTATCATGTCATTGTCATTATGTTTTGTTTGCTGTTTCCTGTGCTATTGTGTCATTAGTATCATTGTCAATCGATAATTTTGTTTGGTTTTGGTGTTTTTGTTTATTATATTATTTTTATTCATTAAACATGAAAGTCAACTGAACATTTCAAATGTAACACAAATACCACAAAAATTTATTACTCATCACACAGTCCAGATGTTCAAGACATATTATATTTTTTCTATTCATTAAACATGAAACTCAACTGAGCATGCTTAAAATGTATCACAAAATATCACAAAAATTATTCATTGCACAGTCAACCAGAATGTTCAGACATTATCATATATTATTTCTTTTATTCATTAAACATGAAGTCACTGAGCATCTTAAAAATGTATCACAAATATCACAAAAATTATTATATCATTGCACAGTCAGCTAGAATGTTCAGACTTATTCATTATTATTATTTACTTGTTGCTCTTCTGAGATTACATTTTTTCCCTTAAAGGAGGTCCCATGGAAGAAGTTAAATGAAACAGGCCAGAAGACTGTCATGCCTGAATCTTTAAATCAGAATAAAAGTTTTTCATTATTCTGTTTCTTTTCTTCTTGTTTCATGTATTAGCATATTTTATGTTTTAAATGTTGTAAGTAGTCCTCGACTTTTTATTGACCCATTCATGTAGTGGAGCTGCGATGGTTCCGACAGCCGCTGAAAAAAATGAACTTATGACCTTTTTTGTCACAGACCATTGTTGACAATTTCCCATGGTCACATGAATCAAATTTGGACTTGGCAACCACTTCATATTTATGACGGTCACAGTGTCCCAAGGTTCATGGGATTGCCCTTTCTGCTTCTGAGAAGCCCAAGTCCACAGGGCGGCCAGATTCACTTACCACCAGGTTGCTAACTAACTGCAGTGATATGGTAAGGTTGTAAAATTAGGTAAACTCACTTACTTACTGTCTACTGAGCAAGATAAAACTTGGGGCTCAGTTGTGTAGTAAGTCAAAGATGATTGTAATCGATCTTCATTTAATGACCCCAAATCCCTTCAGGGAGGGGGGGGGGTGGAGCATGAGCAACTGAATGGAGCCAGAGTGTTTTTACTGGCGGATGCCTTCCTATTGCAATGCAGAGTTTTGTTCAGGCAGATATATTCCCAGTGTGCCCAGAGAGAGAAATATCTGCCTCTATCGTCAGGATCAAACTCTCAGCTTCCTGATTTGTGAGGCAAAAGTTCCACCTCTCCCGAGGACTACCTTGTAATACAATCTCAATTTTTTTTTCCATTGCGATGTACTTTTCTTAACTATCCTGAGATTGTCAATCTAATTTTGATATTGGAATGCGAGTTCTCTTTGTGCCATTTAATGATCAACAAGTAATAAATTTCAGAGGAAAGTGCTGTGCCTTTGTTTGGTGAAAAAGGGATTATGAACCTTCTATTCCCATTTTCTTGGTGTGCGCCCTCCCTCAAGCGTTTTTTTTAGGGTCTGGCATATTTTACATTTTCAAAGAACAACCTGCAAGTAGATTCACTTTGTGTCTGTGTGGGTGAAGAAAGAGAAAGAGAATCTGGTCTGAAGTCACTAACAGAACAGAATGGAGATAGGATTTAACTTGGCCACCTATGTCCAAATTATTAAATGCTAAAAATTTAAATGTTTCAAATCCAGCCTCAAAGGATAATCCTTATGATCTTTGACTTGTCAGCTGAATTATCTGAACTCTTTTTCCAAGAAAATAAGAGAAATGTTTTGCCGTGAGAAAATCAAACCAATGGAACGAAGTTGCCTTTGGAAGTTGTGGGAGCTTCATCACTGAGGCTTTCAGAAGAAGACTGACTGCCATCTGTTAGAAATGGTGTATGGTCCCTCCCACTTGGGCGGACTTGTTGGACTAGTGACCTACACAGTCCCTTCCAAGCTCTTAGTCTGTTCTTAGCTGTCCCCTAATAGCTTTCTTTTTGAATGGATGATTCAAGTCCTTTTTTTTAAAAAATTGGGATTGTTAAAAAGATGTAGATTTCAATGCTCCCACAATTCCCAGCCCCAGCCTTATGGTAATGCCAAGTGTCCTTGAGTTACACACAATTGAGGTCATGTCAAGCCTAAAATTTTGACATGTAATAGCCATTTTAGTTCAGGCTAATATGTATTATTTTTCTTACCTTTCTTTGTGTTCTTCATGCGGGAAGGGTTTTGGGCTTGCCATGTTCTTAAGGGGGAAGGAATGGATGATAAAGAGTTGTTTTGGCTAGGTGATTCTTCCTGTGGGAAATGAAGCTGTCCCCGTGCTGGGGCCCCTTTGAGGTGGAGATTTATGACATAAGCAATGTCCTTTCTATGCGAGACAGTGTATTCTATTACTTCTATTGGAGAATTGTAAATTTTGGGGGGGTTGTTTTAACTTGGTAATAAGTGTGGGTAATTCCAGGTAAAGCATCAGATTGGAATTACCAAGCGGACTTTGCCAATTTGATGCTTTCCTAAATAATAAGAAATCTTTTTTGCGAATACGATTATATTTTTCTTTTTAAATGGATTTCAGCACTTGAAACCTGACAGCCATGTTGCTAAAGTAAACATTTCTTAGGTGAGTTTGCCCCTTGTTACAATTTTTTTTTGGCCACAGTCATTAAGTGAATATTGGCATTGTGTTAAGGATAAGTTGTGATCTGGATTCCCCCTTTGACTTTGCTTGTCAGAAGGCACAGAAGCGGTCAAATTGACCTTTTTGGGACACTGAAACCGTCATTAGTCGGTGAATCAGTTTTTGCCAATCAATCCAAATTTTGATCATGTGAGTCATAGGGATGTGAAACGACCAATAAAGTGTGAAAATGGTCATAAGTCGCTTTTTTCGTGCTGTGTTACTGTTGGACAGGACACTAATTGAACTGTTGTAGTTCAGGACTACTCAAAAGGATTATAAAATTGCTTACTTCAGCTATTATGAGTGGCTTTGGTTGCTTCTACATGAGAGTAGAGCTAAATCAAGTCAGTAAAAAGGTAGTCCTCGTACTTACAACCACAATTGACCAATTTCCAGTTGCTAAAAGACTTTGTAAGTGAATTTTGCTCCATTCTACAACCTTTCTTGCCTCGGTTTGCTAAGTGAATCACTATGTTTGGTAATTTAGTTATGCCCAGTTGTTAATGAATCTGGGCTTCGCCACTGACTTTGCTGGTTGGAAGGTCGCAGAAGGGGATCATATCAACCACACCCCGGGATGCAGCAGCAGTCATAGGTTGAACCAGTTGCCCAGCATCTGAATTTTGATTGCGTGATAATGAGGAGTTACAAAGGTGCCAACTGTGAATAAAGAGCCATCAAGTCACTTTTGGCCTGTTGTAACTTTGGATGGTCCAATGAACTGTGTAAGTTGAGGCTACTGCTAATGACATTTAGGAGTTTAGCCAGCAATGGCAGGAGGGATAGATGCTAGAAGCTAAGAAACAGTGGTGACTTGTGGGCAGATCTGGGTTTAGCTTCTATAGAACAGAGGTGTGAAACTTGATTTCATTGAGGGCTGCATTAGGGTTGTGTTTGACCTTGAGGTGGGGTGGCCTGAGTGGGCGTGGCCAGCTTGAACCGTCATCTGTGTTTGCCGTGACTGTGGTGACAAGTTCTGGTTTTCAAGCCACAACAGCTTCTTGCAAGCCTCTGGCAGCCCCCCCCCCCAGCTCCATTTTCACTGGCAAAGGCACATAGGCCATCCTTCGCTGTTTCCAGGGTGGCAACCCATGGGCGAGATCTAAGCACTCTTGGGCTGAATCCATCCCCTGGACTTTGAGTTGATCCGTGTTTGTAGAATCAACAAGAAGTGGGTTGCATTCACCCATAGTAGACTAAGCTTTTCAAGCTGTATCTTAGTCCTCGATTTCTAACCATTTGTTTAGTGGTGTTTTGGAGTCAAACGGAACCGAAAAAAGTGACATGCCACCATGTCTCACATTACAATATTGCAGCATCTTCATGGTCACAGTGATCCAAATTCCGGAGCTTGCAACTAACCCGTAATTATGATTGGTGCAGTGTCGCCCAGGGTTCATGTGTCACAGTTTTGCAAACCTGATGTCCAAAGTCAGTGAGGGAATCCAGATTGGACCTTAGACAACCGTGTTCCTTATGTACACAATTGCAAGGATTTCTCTTAACAATTGTGGCCAAAATATTTGTTTAAAAAAGGCGAAAACTCACTTTAGAGATGCTTCACTTAGCAACCATAAATTGGCTGATTAATGGCCATATGTCAAGGACTATTGGGTTTTAAACCACTGTACAACTGGGCCCAACACTCACTTAATCAATATGTTTCGCTTAGCAACGTAAATTTTGGCCTCAAAATGGATTGTTGAAGCAAATATTACGTGGAACAAGTTATGAACAATTTCCCTTCTTTATGAAAGGTCTCCAAACTTGGCATTTTAAGACTTGTGGACTCAAGTTCCCAATTCTCCAGCCAGCATACTTGGTGGAGAATTCTGGAATTGAAGGTCCACTAAGTCTGAAAGTTACCAAGTTTGGGACCTATGTGATAAGGGAAACGTTGGATTTGAGGCTGCAGAAACATCATCAATTTTCTGTTCTGGTTTCCATTTCAGATTCCACCCATGATGCCACCGACGTGGCCGTAGGAGACGACTCAAGTTGCAGCGTTCAACAGGAAGGACTCTACTGTCTCTCCTTCAGCGGTCCCCTTTCCTTCATTCGATGGAAGGAGGAAGTAATCTGACGAGCCTTTGGACCGTGGTGGTCGCTCCCACTGATTTGTGTGAGCCAGGGGTAAAGGGGAAGAAGCCTACCCATCCTCGGTGCATGACCTGTTCTCTATTTGAAGGAAAAAGAAGAGGAGGAGAGGAAGAGATGATGTCTGCTGACCTTGGACGCTTTTCAACCCCAGCCCTTCTGTCTCAAATGATGTGACAGCAGCACTGCCCTTTTTCCGAAGTCCACAAGATGACTTTCCTACTTAAAAAAGGAGGAAGAGGAGGAGGAAGAGGTGGTTGAGATAGCATCTCTGTCTCTTGCGGCTCTTCTTGCGCTTCTTATCTCCCTTCTTCTGGGTCTTGGTGATGGCTTTCTTGGAGCCCTTCTTGGGCGCGGGAGCTGACTTTGCCGGTTCAGGCATGTTCAGCACCCACTCGAATTCCACCCCAGGAAACGTTGTTGCTAAGCCGAAGTTCCGGTATTTATAGGCCGCCGGCGGGTTCAACCCGCCGAAGCTCAGCGTTGTTATTGAGCCAAAGGTCGGCCTTCGTCACACTCCCGCGCGCCAAGTATGCAAATGAGTAGGATTCAAACACAGCGAGGTGATTGGTCCGCGCCGAGCTAGAGGCGGTTCCTTCGAGCATTCCTCTCGAGGCGCTTTGGGAGGGATCCGTGAAGCACGAAGCGCCGATCAACCGAGGCGCCCCCTGGCGTTCAGACATAGAATAGAATCATTTAATGTGAGCTGAAAGTTTGATTTAACACCCTTCCAGAAAAAGGATATTGGATCCGTTCATCCTTTTTCTTCTGGAGAAAAAAAAAACACTTCTGCATTTCCTCTGCCGCGAAGGAACCTATTGAAGAAAGGAAGATAATCCAATCCCTGAAATTTCTTCTCTGACAGTGAGAACAATTAATCAGTGGAACCAACTTGCTCCCAGAAGTTGTAAATGTTGCAAAACTGGAAGTTTTAAAAAAGAAATTGGATAACCACTTTGTCTGAAATGGTATAAACTAGAGTTTCCTGCCTAAGCAGGGGGTTGGACTAGAGAAGGGGTGTCCAATCTTGGCAACTTTAAGAGTTGTGCACTTCAAACTCCTGGAGATCAAAGCAAAACTGGCTGAGGAACTCTGGGAGTTGAAGTCCACAGGTCTGAAAGTTATCAAAGTTGGAGACCCCTGGACCCTTCCAACTGTTTTTATATTCCATTTCATTCTATATTCTCTATTCCATTCTATTCATGCCCTATTCTATTCTCTATTCCATTCTATTCCAATTCTATTCTAATCTATTCTATTCCTATTCTATTCTAGCCTATATTCTATTCCTCATCTAGTGTAGTTTATATTCTATTCCTATTCTATTCTATATCCCTATTCTATTCTATATTCTATATTCTATTCCTATTCCTCTTTCTATTCTATTCAAATGTAATGAACCAGGACACCTGAACCCTTTACTCTCTTCTTTTACCTAATGAGAAAAGATATTTCTGCATAGCAGCCTTCTTTAATCAAGCGCAGTTTTGCTGGGTTGGATTCTTGTTCCCATCAGTCCCAGCCAAGCTGTGAAGGATGAAAGCTGCTGCTGCTGCTGCTGCTGCTGGCAGGTTCCATGATGGTTCAGCCATGGTTAACCCTTCCTTCAGCTGATGTCCTTTCCAGCCTACCCATTCCCACAGTCTTGAGTCCATTAACCCTTGCTTAGAAGAGCCCTTTCGTCTCTCCCTTTCTCCTGAGCGGAAATCCATTATTCTCAAATACACAGTGTTGGGAGAAAAGACATCCCATCAAACTTTGATTAGGGTTATATCAAGAGATAAAATAACTGATTAGGGTTATATCAAAAGAGAACACAGAATCCCAGGAAAGGGCAGGATGTGGAATGAATAACAAGAGTTGGAAGGGACCTGAGAGGTTCTCCAGTCCACTGCTCAAGTAAGAGCCCCTCTACCTACCCACCTACCTACCTACTTACCTGCCTACCCACCTGCCTAAATATATAAATTTCTTCCTTTAAAATTTAAGACAATTATTTTTTTAAAAAAAATACACCTGGGTGCTTCCATGTTTTTTTCAGTTTCTTTCTTTCTTTCTTTCTTTCTTTCTTTCTTTCTTTCTTTCTTTCTTTCTTTCTTTCTTTCTTTCTTTCTTTCAGTCTTTTCTACTCTTTCTCTCTTTTTTTTTACTCTCTCTTTCTGTTTTTTTCTTTCTCTTTGTCTCTTTTTCTTTCTCTGACTTTCTCTGTGTGTCTTTCTCTGTCTCTCGCTCGCTCACTTTCCCCCTTCCCTTCCATGAATCCAATTTTCATTTTTCGGGATCTTCTCCCTTTAAGCGCGTGCCCGACCGACCGACCACTTTCGGCTCCGCGGGAGGCGCGCGTGCGCGGCCTTCGCCCACGTTCTTCCGCAAGGCGAGGTGGCGTGTCGGGCGTTCGAGGCCGGGGAATTGTTTTCTCGGAGCATCGCCCCTCAGGGAGTGGCGGAGATTGAGGGGTTGTTGGTTTTTTTTTTTAAACTTGTTTCCTTTTTTGGTCGGAGCATTTTGCGGTGGGGTGAGTCTGCCTCGCCTAATTTGGGGAGGGGACGGCTTGATTCCATCTGTGGTTATTATCACCATTACCATTATCGTTGTTATCATTGTTATAATCGTTATTATTGTCATTATAGTTATCGTCATTGTTTTATTGTTTCTTGTTTTATCATTATTGTCGTTTTTATTTTTGATATTATCATTGTCATTATGTTTTGTTATTAATATCATCTTTATTATCATTGTCATTGTCATTATTGTTTTGTTTGCTGTTTTCTTGCTATTGTGTCATTATATCATTGTCATGATAATTTTGTTTGGTTTTGTAGTTTTTGTTATTATATTATTTTTATTCATTAAACATGAAAGTCAACTGAACATTTCAAATGTAACACAAATACCACAAAAAATATTATTACTCATCACACAGTCACAGATGTTCAGACATTATTATATTTTTTCTATTCATTAAACATGAAAGTCAACTGAGCATTTAAAATGTATCACAAATATCACAAAAATTATTCATTGCACAGTCAACCAAATGTTCAGACATTATTATATTATTTCTTTTATTCATTAAACATGAAAGTCAACTGAGCATTTAAAATGTATCACAAATATCACAAAAATTATTATTCATTGCACAGTCAGCTAGATGTTCAGACTTATTATTATTATTATTACTTGTGCTCTTCTGAGATTCACATTTTTTCCCCTTAAAAGGAGGTCCATGGAAGAGTTAAATGAAACAGGCCAGAATGACTTCAATGCCTGGAATCTTTAAATCAGAATAAAGTTTTCATTATTCTGTTTCTTTTCTTCTTGTTTCATGTGATTAGCATATTTTAGTATGTTTTAATGTGTAAGTAGTCCTCGACTTATGACCATTCATGTAGTGACTGCGATGTTCCGACAGCGCTGAAAAAAAGTGACTTATGACCTTTTTTCACAAGACCATTGTGACATTCCCATGGTCACATGATCAAAATTTGGACACTTGGCAACCAACTCATATTTATGACGGTCACAGTGTCCCAAGGTCATGGGATTGCCCTTTCTGACCTTCTGAGAAGCAAAGTCAACAGGGAAGCCAGATTCACTTAACCACCAGGTTGCTAACTTAACTGCAGTGATATGGTAAGGTTGTAAAATGAGGTAAAACTCACTTAATTACTGTCTCACTTAGCAAGATAAACTTGGGGCTCAGTTGTGGTAGTAAGTCAAAGATGATCTGTAATGATCTTCATTTAATGACCCCCAAATCCCTTGCAGGGTGGAGTCTGAGCAACTGAATGGAGCAGAGTGTTTTACTGGCCGGATGCCTTCCTATTGCCAATGCAGAGTTTTGTTCAGCAGATATATTCCCAGTGTGCCCAGAGAGAGAAATATCTGCCTCTATCTCGGATCAAACTCTCAGCTTCCTGATTGTGAGGCAAAAGTTCCACCTCTCCCGAGGACTACCTGTAATACACACTCAATTTTTTTCCATTGCATGTACTTTTCTTAACTATCCTGAGATTGTCAATCTAATTTTGGATATTGGAATGCGAGTTCTCTTGTGCCATTTAATGATCACAGTAAAATTCAGAGGAAAGTGCTGTGCTTTGTTTGATGGAAAAGGGGATTATGAACTTTCTATCCCATTTCTTGGTGTGCCGCCCTCCCTCAAGCGTTTTTTTTAGAGGTCTGGCATAATTTTACATTTTCAAAGAACAACCTTGCAAGGTAGATTCACTTTGTGTCTGTGTGTGTGTGAAGAAAGAGAAAGAGAATCTGGTCTGAAGTCACTAACAGAACCAGAATGGAGATAGGATTTGAACTTGGCTCACCTATGTCCAAATTATTAAATGCTAAAAATTTGAAATGTTTCAAATCCAGCCTCAAAAGGATAATCCTTATGATCTTTGACTTGTCAGCTGAATTGATCTGAACTCTTTTCTTCCCAGAAATAAAGAGAAATGTTTTGACAGTGAGAACAATCAACCAATGGAACAGAAGTTGCCTTTGGAAGTTGTGGGAGCTTCATCACTGGAGGCTTTCAAGANGAACAGAAGTTGCCTTTGGAAGTTGTGGGAGCTTCATCACTGGAGGCTTTCAAGAAGAGACTGGACTGCCATCTGTTAGAAATGGTGTATGGTCTCCCACTTGGGCGGACTGTTGGACTAGGTGACCTACACAGTCCCTTCCAACTCTTAGTCTGTTTCTTATCTGTCCCCTAATAGCTTTTCTTTTGAATGGATGATTTCAGTCCTTTTTTTAAAAAAATTGGGATTGTTTAAAAGATGTAGATTTCAACTCCCACAATTCCCCAGCCAGCCTTACTGGTAATGCAAGTAGTCCTTGAGTTACGACCACAATTGAGGTCATTGTCAAGCCTAAAATTGACATGTATAGCCATTTTAGTTAGGCTTAATATGTATTATTTTTCTTACTTTCTTTGTGTTCGTCATGCGGGGAAGGGTTTGGGCTTGCCATGTTCTTAAGGGGGAGGAATGGAGATAAAGAGTTGTTTTGGCTAGGTGATTCTTCCTGTTGGGAAAATGAGCTGTCCGTGCTGGGGCCCCTTGAGGTGGAGATTTATGACATCAAGCAATGTCTTCTATCGGAGACAGTGTATTCTATTACTTCTATTGGAGAATGTAATTTTGGGGGGGTTGTTTTTAACTTGTAATATTGTGAGGTAATTCCAGGTAGCATCAGATCTGGAATTACCACGGACTTTGCCAATTTGATGCTTTCCTAAATAAAAGAAATCTTTTTGGAATACGGACTTTATATTTTTCTTTTTAAATGGATTTCAGCACTTGGAAACCTGACAGCCATGTTGCTAAGTGAAACATTTCTTAGGTGAGTTTTGCCCCTTGTTACAATTTTTTTTTGGCCACAGTCATTAAGTGAATCATTGCATTTGTTAAGGATATAGTTGTGAATCTGGATTCCCCTTTGACTTTGCTTGTCAGAAGGTCACAGAAGCGGATCAAATGACCTTGGGACACTGAAACCGTCATTAGTGTGAATCAGTTGCCAATCAATCCAAATTTTGATCATGTGATCATAGGGATGTGACAACGGACATAAGTGTGAAAAATGGTCATAAGTCGCTTTTTTCAGTGCTGTTGTAACTTTGGACAGACACTAATGAACTGTTGTAAGTTCAGGACTATCTCAAAAGGATTATAAAATTGCTTACTTCAGCTATTTATGAGTGGCTTTGGTTGCTTCTACATGAGAGAGAGCTAAATCAAGTCAGTACAGGTAGTCCTCGACTTACAACCACAATTGTACCCAAAATTTCAGTTGCTAAAGACATTTGTTAAGTGAATTTTGCTCCATTCTACAACCTTTCTTGCCTCGGTTGCTAAGTGAATCACTATAGTTGGTAATTTAGTAGCCCAGTTGTTAAGTGAATCTGGCTTCCCCACTGACTTTGCTGGTTGGAAGGTCGCAGAAGGGGATCATATCACCACACCCCGGGATGCAGCAGCAGTCATAGGTTTGAACCAGTTGCCCAGCATCTGAATTTTGATTGCGTGATAATGAGGACGTTACAAAGGTTGCAACTGTGAAAAAGAGCCATAAGTCACTTTTTGCTGTTGTAACTTTGGATGGTCACTAAATGAACTGTTGTAAGTTGAGGCCTACCTGTAATGACATTTAGGAGTTTAGCCAGCATGGCCAGGAGGGATAGATGCTAGAAGCTAAGAAACATGTGGTGACCTTGTGGCAGATCTGGGTTAGCTTCTATAGAACAGGGGTGTGAAACTTGATTTAATTGAGGGCTGCATTAGGGTTGTGTTTGACCTTGAGGGTGGGGGTGGCCTGAGTGGGCGTGGCCAGCTTGACGTCACTTGTGTTGCCGGTGACTGTGGTGACAAGTTCTGTTTTCAGCCACAACAGCTTCTTGCAGCCCTCTGGCAGCCCCCCCCCCCCCCNCGGAGCTTGTGGGGGTGCTGCACACCCCCCCCCCCCCCAGCTCCATTTTCACTGGCAAAGGCACCATAGGCCAGTCCTTCGCTGTTTCCAGGGTGGCCCCATGGGCGAGATCTAAGCACTCTGTGGGCTGAATCCCATCCCCTGGACTTTGAGTTTGATCCGTGTTGTAGAAGATCAACAGGAAGTGGGTTGCATTCACCCCAATAGTAGACTAAGCTTTTCAGCTGTATACTTAGTCCTCGATTTACAACCATTTGTTTAGTGGTTGTTTGGAGTTCAAACGGAACCGAAAAAAGTGACATGCCACCATGTCTCACACTTACAACTATTGCAGCATCTTCATGGTCACATGATCAAAATTCGGATGCTTGGCAACTAACCCGTATTTATGATGGCTGCAGTGTCCCAGGGTTCATGTGTCACAGTTTGCAAACCTGATGATCCAAGTCAGTGAGGGAATCCAGATTGACTTAACAACCGTGTTCCTTATGTAACAATTGCAAGGATTCTCTTAACAATTGTGGCCAAAAAATATTTGTTAAAAAAGGGGGAAAACTCACTTTAGAGATGCTTCACTTAGCAACATAAATTGGGCTTCATTATGGCCATGATTCAAGGACTATTGGTTTTAACACTGTACAATGGGCCCAAAACTCACTTATCAAATGTTTCGCTTAGCAACGTAAATTTTGGCCTCAAATGGGATTGTGAAGCAAATATTACCTGGAAAGTTAGAACAATTTCCCTTCTTTATGATAAGGTCTCCAAACTTGGCAATTTTAAGACTTGTGGACTTCAAGTCCCAGAATTCTCCAGCCAGCATACTTGGCTGGAGAATTCTGGGAATTGAAGTCCACAAGTCTGAAAGTTACCAAGTTTGGGGACCTATGTGATAAGGGAAACAGTTGGATTTGAGGCTGCAGAAACATCATAAATATTCTGTCTCTGGGTTTCCCATTTCAGGATTCCACCATGATGCCACGACGTGGCCGGAGGAGACGACTCCAAGTTGCAGCGTTCAACAGGAGGACTCTACCTGTCTCTCTTCAGCGGTCCCCTTTCCTTCATTCGATGGAAGGAGGAGTATCTGACGAGCCTTTGGACGTGGTGGTCGCTCCCACTGATTTGTTGGAGCCAGGGGTGAAAGGGGAGAAGCCCTACCCATCCTCGGTGCATGACCTGTTCTCCTATTTGAAGGAAAAAGAAGAGGAGGAAGAGGAAGAGATGGATGCTGCTGACCTTGGGAGCTTTTCACCCAGCCCTTCTGTCTCAATGATGGTGAAGCAGCACTGCCCTTCCGAAGTCCACAAGATGCTTTCCTACTTAAAAAAGGAGGAAGAGGAGGAGGAAGAGGTGGTTGAGATAGCATCTCTGTCTCCATCGCGTATTCTTCCACTCCCTGCTCCCCCTTCCGTTCTACCAGCCTATGCATCTACAGCTACGCTGGGTAGGTCCATCCTTCCGGAAGGAAAGAAAATGTTCCATTACTTCACCCCTGTAACCCACCTCTCTGTTTCAGTTCCCTCCAAACGGGGCTGTGACCAGGAGGTATTAACGGATGGAGTCCCACCATATGTACAGAAGAAAACCACCTCAGCAGTTTGGGATTACTTCACTCTGGACCCACGGGAACCCTGCGTGGCTGTTTGTAGTACGTGCCAGAAACGGGTGAGGAGAGGCAAGGATGGAGGCACCCGACCAGGCACCACAGCCCTTCATAAGCACTTGAAGGTCCACCATGGACTTCACCTGCCAGGCATCGCAGTGGTTCCTCCATCCCCACTGATGCCCCTGAAGGAGAAGCTTCACAGCACTCCAGTGCTGGTCACTGAACCATCTCCTCCAATCTTCCCATTTACCCAGCCAGAGAGTAACGAACCCTACTACCCTCCCACCCACCCAACAGCCATCCAGTTGGCTTCTGATACCGCTTGGATGCTCGCGGTGGACATGCAGCCCTTCTCCTGGGTGGAGAGCGAAGGATTTCGTCGGCTGATGGCCACTGCCCAGCCTCGTTGGATGATCCCTAGTCAGGCATTCTTCACCTCCAAGGCAGTGCCTGAGTTATCCAAAGTGGTGTCCCGGGCCGTCCGGCAAACCGTGGCCTGCAGCGTTGGCCGCACAGTCCATATCACAATAGACACCTGGGGAGACAGGCAAACAGCCATGTACATGTCAGTGACAGGACACTGGATTGCAGACTTAGCAGGCACCCTTGCCAGGCAACATGCCACTCTGTCGGTGTGCACCTTTGAAGGCTGCTGTGCCCCAGAAGACATCTGCCACAAACTGCAAGAAGTCCTCCAGGATTGGCTGTATGATCTGAAGACAGGCAGCGTAGTGGCCGACAGTGGAACCAACACAGCAAGGGCGGTGAGAGAACTGCACCTCAATCACACTCCTTGCCTGGCCCGTTGTCTGAAGTTGGTCACCAAAGCATTTTTAGCAGGGGATGCTCAAGTCGGACGTCTCCTGAAGACTTCCAGGAGGATCTGCAGCTGTTACCGCCGCTCGGCCACTGTCCGACAGCGTCTCCTGGAAGTGCAGGCCAACTTGGGCTTGCCTCAGCCTCTGGGGCCAAGCGCTCAAGCGAGGTCCAATTCCACCTTGCTAATGTTAGAGTGCTTGTATAGGCAGCGCCGAGCCATTGGGGCCATGCTGGATGAAGACGAGGACGATTCCCACCTGCTCTTGGCACCTGCAGACTGGAAGGTGATGAAGTGCTTGTTGGAGATCTTGAAGCCATTTGAGGATGCCACTGCGCTGGTTATTCAGCCTGACGCAACTCTCTGCCAAGCCCTTCCTCTCCTATGGTTCTTGGAGGAGCAACTCAGGGGGTTGAGGACCAGATACTACCAAGAAAATAATAATACTGCAGCTCGCCTGACCACGCAGGCATTGGACTGTCTTGAGGCTGACAATCAGCTGAGAGAAATAAAGGACACTATGATGTATCGGATCGCAGCCTTCCTTGACCCCCGATTCAGAGACATCACCACCATGAAGCTCGGTGGGACAGACCTGAGTGATGCAGCCCTGCTGAAGGAGCATATCATTGGCTTGGCCACCAGGTCTTACGTGCCTCCTGGAGGAGCAGATATGGAGTTCTCGCCCATCAGCCGCTCTTCTCAAGAACAAAATGGCAGTTCTGGCAGCTCAGCGGCTTGGGAGTTCACCATGAAACGCTGGAGGACCATCACCAAAAGTGATCCTGCCTCCAGTTTGGCTTCTGAAGGAGGAGAAGTCGTAGCCCTTCGGGAAATGGAAGAGTATCTCCACGACAACGTGGATGATATTGGAGAAAATGCGGACCCAATGCTGTACTGGCAAGGGAAGATGGCGACGTGGCCGTCTCTCTTCAAGGTGGCTGTATTCCACTTTGGGTGCCCACCCACATCTTCATCATCCTCTGCAGTGCTTCGTCATCCCTGCGGTGCTCCCAGTTCATTGGGGCCAAGAGACCACACCAAGAACCTCTCCCCAGCCAACATTACAATGTTCACATTCATCCGTAGGAACCGCCACCTCATCCCTCAAGATTGGAGGCTTTCCCTTGGAGATCTTTCTTCCCAGAGTCCCCTGGGCCCACGAGAGGACCTGAGTGTGGAAGAGGAAGATGACCTTCTAAGACTGGATGAAGAGCAGGAGGACAAGTGATGAAAACATCTGGACGTGGATCACTACAGTAGCATACCCTTATTCATTCGTTACAGCTGGAATAACCTTATACCTTATAGAGATTCTTAATACTTGTTAATTTTTTTTGGAAATTTTTTTATTGATTTTTAGAAACAAACATCGACAAACACAACACAGAACATGAAAACATAAAACCTATTTTCTGAAAGCAGCCTGATCCCGGGTTACATCTCTTTGT
>BHFT01038785.1:0-22054 GCA_004320025.1 Laticauda laticaudata
GTTCTGCAGGCATTTTTGTTTGTTTCTCATAATTTCCAAACTCCATTTCTAAAACTGAAATACGAATCAAATGAACCTCTCCTTTCTTGTGCATCTTCTTTGTTACTTTATTAAGTTCCATTTTTCATTCTTCTAAAAGTGGAGCCATTTTAAACAGTTTTAAACAACCACCCCAATGATTTTAGTTCATTCAAAACAATAACCAAGAATCCAGAAAATCATCAAGTAGTCCAGATATCCTTTATATCTTCTTATTTTCTTTTTTCGACTTTCTCTCCTGGGATTTTTGTTGTGATATTATCAGCTTAAAAAATGGTATCTTTTGGGAAGTCTTGTTTGAGATTTTGCTGTAAGTTCCTTTTTTAATTTTCCAGCAGTCTCTCCCTTTCCGAGATCCTGCCTTTTATTCTTTTCTTCGTCCTTTCAAAAAGCTTTTAATTATCCAGAAATCTTTATTATCCCTTTGACTTCTTTCATTTTTCAAGCATTAAATGCCTATTTGATTGTCAAAGTGGATTTTGTTTTCCAATTTCTTGCTTAAGTTCTCTTAGCTTTCAGTATAGGAAAAGATAAAACCAAAATCTTTCCCTTTCTCTTCTCCCCGCCCCTCCCGCCCCTCCCCCCGCGCATCGCAGCTTAAAAATCTTCTTAGGGACAATGTATTGTTTTTAACAGGTTTTCAATTCCAGGGTACCTTATTTGTTGCTTTTGCTGTTTGCCTGGTTCAACCAAAACGTCCTTCTTTATTTTCCTTCCTGCACATTCTTTTCCAGTATGAGTTCTTCTTTGTGGTGGCCATTTCTGGACCCACCGCTGCAACCACCTTCGCGGAAAGCGAGTAATGGCCAGCTGGGAGGAGAAGATTACGGCTCTCCTAACCCCTGGCAGGCAGTCTCACCCCTCTTCACCACCTCTTACAAGGTGGCTTAGCCCTGAAACTAGCCAGCTCAGGGCACTCCAGTTGGCGAGCACGGATCGAAGCCTTTTGCAGAACAAGGTTTTGTCTGTCACTGAAGAAGCTCAAACCAGAAGTTTTCAGGAAATGCAAAATTTATGAAGACTATTTCAATCACCCTCCAAAAATGCAAAAAGAAGATCTGATATTCTCTACTGAAATTACAAGGATCTTTAGACAACAATAGTATGTTTTCAAATTTCTGAAAATCCTTCAAGCCAAATTTTTTAACCCTTTCATCAATTTACCATGCCAAGGAAATTTGTTAACCAATGCAGATTAAAACCTGAACAGGAAATAAAGGACAGGTACAAAAACATTCAACTGAAGTTGATGTATCAGTTGAAGAGTTAAGAGCATAATTAACTAATGGAAAGAACTCTGTGGTTCCTCCATTTACCTTCCATTGACTCAGAAGAACATGTTTAAATTGCTTAATGGTTAATCCAGGAATTGTCTCTTGGAAAAGGTCAGGAAAACAGAGATAGCTACCTGTTTATAAAAAGTTAAATAACTGAGAAAACAAAATAATTACAAAAAAGAAATCCATATGTCTCCTCAGATTATCTGTAATCTGTAATCCATTGATACACAAAAGATCCTATTGATTTGTGTGACCATGGCAAGCTATGGAATTGTGCTTCAAGATTAAAACTTATCTACATGTTCAGAAAAATCAACAATATTAAAATATGGCCAAAAACAACTGGCTCCAGATTGGTTAAGAATGACACCAAAACTTATATATTCCCCTCTTCAATCTATATCGGTTTTGCGTTAAGTTTTTATTGATTTTTTAAGGACAAACAAAAACAAACAAAACATAAAAACATCCAATTTTCTTCCATAAGCATACAAAAAACAGTGTGTCATTGGTTTACAAATTTTTTTGTGCACTCGATTCATAGTCTCAATTAAGTTACATTACATACTAACTCATATTATCAATCAGAAAATTTGAATATCCTGTATTATTTTATCAATTCATTGACTATAATTTTTTTTCATCCCATACTTTGCGAGATAGCTATACTTTACTTAGTTTATTTAACAATTCATATAGTCCTCCCAAATCTAATCCTAAAAAACATTTTATATATGTAATAATAATAATAATAAAAGAAATACATCTTTTATATATTCATTATTTTCTTATTAATGAATATTTCTAATATAATAAATATAATAAATATAATAATACATATCTATTTACCATATTTTGTTATCTAGCCATTGATAGGAAAAGCGTCCCAAATTTTTGTAAAATTGTTATCTAATTGGTAATTAGATAATTACCAATTATCTATTACAATTATAATTATCTAATTTAAATTGTCTCTAATTTCAAAGGACAATCTACTCATTTCAGCCACATTCCAGGTATTTTCTTGATAGTTTCCTCCTGCCGATGGCATTTTCTCATTTTTTCCAATTTTAGCAAATACAATCCTAGCTGCTGTTAATACTTTTACAATCAAATATTTTAAATCTTTGCTGTATGTATCAGTAGGAATTCCCAATAAAAATATCCTCTGGTTTTAAATCTATATGCTTTAGTCATTTTTTCCACCACGTGTGGATTTTAGTCCAATATTTTTTGCATCTGCACAGGTCTACCACATATGGATATGAGCCAGGTGTCGATGGACATTTCCAACGTTCTTATCGGATTTATTCTTGAACATTTTTGCTATTCTTGTCCAGGGAAAAATGCCACCTGTAGAACATCTTTATACAAATTTCTTTTAAATGCTTGTTGACATTTGTCATTTTATAATTTGAGACCACCAATTTTTGCCATTTCTCTAGATCAATCCCATATCCAAAATTCTTCCCCCAAGCAATCATAGTTCTTTAACTAGTATCTTCTTCTAGTTTAATTTCTAATAAATATCCATACAGTTTTTAATCACCTTTTTCATCAGTACCTGTCAAAAATCTTATCTAAATCAGTCAATTTATTATAGAAACCTTCTGTTTAAAGTCTCTTTCATACCTTTGATGTATTGCGCAAAGGCAAACCTTATTCATCTTTATAACCTTGTTTCCTCTAGTTTTGCTCGATTTAAGTTACCCTTTTCATTTCCAAAATTGTCCAATATCTGTTTGTTCCTTCTTATATGCTTATTAGGAATAAGAAAATGCCTTCAACCACTGGAATTGGTTGACTGGAATTTTCAAATTAACATTGTCTTTTTAATCTTCTCCCAATTTAACCACAAGAACTCCCGTATATGATGTCTTCTAAATAACCCTGTATTTTAGTTCCCTTATACCATTAAAAAGGCATGCCACCCCAACAACAGATCATGCTATTTCTAATGGCAACAATCTAGTATTCTTAATGTTGTCTATTCCTTAAACCAAGTCAAGTTTGTAGTTGGTAGTACAACTCCCAAATTTGGGCCAGACCAAATCCTCCTCTAATTCTAGCATCTTGAAGAGGTTTTAACTTTATTCTCACTTCTTACCTTTCGCCATATTATATTTCAACACAATTTTGTTTAAATCTTTCAAAGTAGTCCTTTCCAAGCCGAACTGTTATTGTTTGAAACAAGTATAGATCTGGGTAAAATATTCATTTTGATTGTTTGAAAATTCTCCCTATTTTGATGACAATTTGTAGGTTTTCCCATTTCGTCAAGTCTAAAGTGCTATTTGTTGTTTTAAGTTAATGTAATTGTTCCTTTTAACGTAACTACATCTTGCTGTCAAATGTATCCCCAAGTACTTAACCTTATTTCGGACTTGAATTTTCAATACATCTGGCAATTCTTCTTTTTGTCTTAAAGTAAAACATCTTCTTTGCTCAAAATCTTTGTCTTTATCTTTGTTTATTTTCAAGCTGGCCACCTTGCAATATGCCTCTATCTTTTCCAATAGTTTTGGTGCTGTTTTCTAGAGGTCTTCTAAAAAATAAAGGCACAAGTCATCCACAAAAAGCTTGCATTTAAATTTTTCTTTAATTTTCATTCCTTTTATACTCTTTTCATTTCCTAATTGTTTCTATTTAACCACTTCCAGAGTTAATTATGAATTAGCAAAGCTGATTTGTGCGGCAATCTTGTCTTGTCCCATTTCTTTATATGACAGAGTCTGTAATTTCTCCCTCTACCATTTACCTTTGCCGTTTGGCTTAATAATATATGGCTTGTATTGCTTTGAATAAATTTTCTGGCAAAGCCCATCTGTTCAATAATAATAACATGAATCTCCAGTTCACATTATCAAATGCCTTTTGTATCTAAAAATATCAAAGCCATTTGTTTTTCGGGGTGAAGCCTCATAATATTCCAAAGTGTCCAATATTACTCTCATATTTATCTTTAATTTGTTCTTCTTGGCTAAATCCAATTTGGTCAGAATGAATAAAATTTATTTAAATATTGTTTGAGGTCTCTTCTGCCAATATTGAAGCGATTCTAATCTGCATTAATCAAATGAAATGGGTCTTATAATTCTTAATTGTATTGGCATCAGTACTCTTCTTTTGGAATAAGTGTTAATGGAGGCTTCTGACCATGTTTTTAGGTATCTTCTTCTTTAGCAAACTTCATTCATGACTTCTAGCAATTGGAGGTGTCCGGCAATTTTTGACATGTTTTAATAGGAATTCTGCCGGAAAAGTCCATCTGGGGCCTGGTGCCTTCCCATTATTTTGTTTCTTAAGTGCTTTAGTTAAACTCCATCATGGTTAAAATATTGCTTTCTAACATTTTTTCAGTCTCTTTTAGTATCTTAGGTAGATTAGGCATTCTGTAAATACTGTTTTAAACTCTTTCCTTCATCAATATTCTCTTGCTCATAAATTTCCCATAAAAGTCTTCAAATGATTTCCTTCTTCTCTTTATTGCCGTTGCCAAACTTGACCTTGATCATCTATTAACTTGTATTTCCTTGATTCTTTTCCTTTTCTTCAATTGTATGCTAACCATTACCTGGTTGTTTGCATCCTCAAAATAATTCTGTTTCGCACTTCTAATTTTCTTGCTAGTTCTTCTTTCTCTATTAACTCATTTTATGTTTAATATTATCCAGTTTTAGCTTAATGTCTTTTTTCTGTGGCCGTTTTCTGTAGTTCTTTCTTCGAGCTTTTTATACTCATCTTCTAAAGCTTCTGTGGCTGCCTTTTCCTAATGTTCCTTTTTCCTTGTGTAGTCTATTATCAAGCCTCTAGCGTATGCCTTCATTAGTGTCCCATACATTCTGGATTGAAGTATCTTCTTTTTTATTTTCTCTTAAAGAAAAAAAACCAATTCTTTCTCCATCCGCTGTATAAAATCCTTCTCCTTTAAGAATAGTATTATTTAACGTCCAACTCGATCTCTTTTTTTGTCCCTTTCCATTTAATTGTCCACTAGATTGGTGGTCTGCCCCAATCTACTTGCTTCAATCATTTATTTCTTGTAATATGAAGATATTAGTTCTGTTGAAATCCAAATTCATATCTATTTCTGGACATGATTAAAGTCTATTTGAGTAAAAAAGTGTATTGGTTTGATTTTAGCTTTCTTTCTCCCTTATATCTTTTAAATTTATTTCATTATCTTTTAAGAAAAAGGATTTGGGGAGAGGTCTTTCTATTTTGCTTTGTTGTTATTGCTGTATAGTCCAATTTATTGTCTTACAATTCACTGAAATCTCCCCATCATAACTATATTACATAGTCCAGTTCAATTATTCATGTGTAATTTTTTATTAAAAATTCTTGTTTATCATTCGGAGCATAAATTGCCAATCAAGAGTATTCGTACTATTGTCCATTATTTCTACCATTAATACTCTTCCCATCTTCATCAGTATTGAATCAATTTTTGCTTAAGATTGGTCTCTTTAATATAATAAAACCACTTCCTCTTTTCTTATATTGATCAAAAGAATGTAAATATTTTCCCTAATTTTGGCTGTTCCAAACAATTGTCATATTGCTGTTTTAATATGTACTTTCTTGTAGACCAAATTATATCAAATTTTAGCTTCTTCTAATTTGTTGAAAAATTTCCTTCTTTTAACCAACTGAATTTAAAAGTCATTTATATTCATTGTAAATCAGTTTTTTTCTCTTCCCCATAATTATGCCTTTATAATTTAGGTTTGGCAAGCTCTTCGTAGATCTTGTTCATGTTGTTCTTTTAATTTCCAACCTGTTCCAACCTACCTGCGCCTTCTCTTTTTCAGTCTACACATTTAGTCGTCTTGAAATTCAAGTAGTAGAATCACTTTTTACTGCCACCTATCTACATATATATACCCAAAAAATTTCTGCATTGAAAATAATTCTGCTTTTCTCGATTGAGTCAATCTATATCTCTGTTCTTGCCATGTAAACATTAACCCTTTCTGGGATTAGCTATCTATTTAATTCACTTTTTTTTTTTCACTATCATTTTAGTCAAAAATGCATATTGTCTTTCTCATTTCTCTCAATCTTCTGGGTATTTGCTTTAAACTACAATCTCCTTTCAATGTTTCTCTCTTAACCACTTGTAATATTTGTGTTTAATTTGCTTTTTTTTGTAAATCTTGATGTGAACTTCTCTTGGTAGGTTATTTCTCATGCATATCTTGTAAAAACTCGGTATACTTCATCTACTCCATCCATCCATCTGTTCTCTTCTTTATTTCCAAAGCTTCAGCCAATATTTCTATCATTATCTCAGCTTAGATTTTGTCCTTTTTTCTTCCTCTATTTTGAAATCTGAGATAGAATTCTGATTTGTCCATCCCCATTTCAGTATCCCACTTTACTTGTTCAACCACTGTTACTCTGATATCGATATCTCCAATCTTCTTGTCTCTGTTTTATCTTCTTTCTTCCATTTTTTGGAATCTCTCATCATACTTCACCAAATCATTTGTTTGAAGATTTCTCCACCTTTTCATCCAGTTTTTCTCTGTTCTTGCTCAATGTTTTCTATCTCTTTTCAATGGTTTTCTGATTTTTATTTTAAGGTCTTGGGATTCCTTGCATAATTATCTTGAAGAGCACTCTTTTCTTGATCTTTATCGTTGCTTTAACATTGTCTGAACGAACGATTGTCCTCCAGATGGCGGGAGCGGAAGTAGAAGTTGAGCGAGCCAGAAGCTATAAACTTTCCCCCCATACTCTATTTTAAATAAATTTGCGGATTCTTTCAAGGTTCTTTTTGTTTATTCTAAACCCTAATCCAATTATGAAATAACCAATTATTAATCCAAAATGAAAAATAAGAATGGTAGAGAGAAAACCCAATTAATAATAAAAAGAAAAGGAGAAAAAAAAATTCTTCAGGATTCTTCTTAACCTTTAATCCAATCAATAATTAGGTAGAAGGAAGGAGAAGAAAAAAAAGTTTTAAAAGAGCCAAAAAATAAAAAAGAATTTCAAAAATTTAAAAGTTAATTTCTTCAGGTTCTTCAACACCTTAATCAACTTGAGAATTTTCAAATTAAAAAAAAAGCATATCAAAAAACAAAAAATTCCAAAGAAGAAAGGAAAAGAAAAAAGAAAATTTTGAGGGCTTTCTCTTTAAAAATACAAAGCAAAGATGAAAATATTAGAAAAATAAAGGTTAAAAAGGAAAAAAGACAGTACAAGCTGTAAGGGGATGTGTGGACCCAATTTAAGAAAATAAAAATGACACACTGCACTTTATTTAAATTATCCAAGGCCTCTTGTCATAGTCTCTCCAAGCTTCAAAAGCCAAGTTTCATTGTTGATAGAAATCCAGAAGAACATATTCCAGTAACACTCTTCTGTGCCTCTTCCCTCTATCTTATCACGTAGCAATGTCCTTGAAAAAGAATTTCAGAGGTTCTTTTCTCAGATTTTCTCAGCTTTGTCTAAAATATTTTCAGGCCTCTAGTTGCAGTGTTTACAAAGTTTCTTTACTCTCCTTCTCCCTCCTTTCCAGACAAAACGTAATAAAAGATTTAAAAAAAAAACCCCAAGTATAACTTAAGGGAAGCCTCTAACCTAAAGTATTACAAAGTCAAAAAAGAAGAGAAAAAAAGACATAAATAGAGAAAAAAACCAGCTCCAGTTAGCAAAGTGTAGAATCATGATAGAAGTCCAACCATGATAAAAAAAACATGAAGCCAAAGCCTTACTTTGACACTTCTGTTTAAAAACCGCTGCTTATTCAGTTCTGTTTCAAAATACTTTTAAGATTCTTTTTCCCCTCAAGGGTGTCTTTAAAGTCCTTTTAAGTCTTAGAATAATAAAAGAACAATTCTCACCAGACTGACACACTTTCTCTTTCAACCTCTCCCATTCGGAACTGTCCCAACTTCAGCAGTTTTAGTGGCTGCCTCTATATGTTGACTATATATTATAAGAAGCTGGATTGGAAGAAAATGAGCCTAGTTTTAAAACTGGAGTAAGAAGCAGCAACAACCTGCATTGTGTTGATACTATTCTGATAGCTGAATATGCAAATTGTCAGCATATTCATGAACTGGCAGAGATATGGTAACAAGGTCAGCCAATGAGACCTGAATTAGAAACAGAAACTGAAGGATCCTGGGCACGGCCCTGCGGCTCTGTGTGCTGTGCTGAGAACTGAAGCTAATGTGCTCTGAGCCCTGAAGCTGTTTATGTTTTGCTGGTAACTACTACCACATTGAAAGAATCTACTATTGGTATTGTACAATTTACTCATATGTTATTATATATATAAAGAAATTAATGAATCCTGCTGAATCAGTTTCCTGAAAACAAAAGAGCTGTGTAATATTGTTGAAAATCCACCCCAAGCACCATTAGCTGCTGCAGATCAGAAGCAGCATGATAAAGCAATGGCTTAATATCACCTTGAGTTTAGAAGATGAACTTTAAATGTAGCTGATTAAATCAATGTAGCTGATTTAAAGACTGCAAAGGAAGTCTGGCTGAAATTAAGAAGCGTGCATGTGAGTGTGTCTGCATGCAATATTGTGCAATTATCAAGAAAGTTATACAGAGCCCATTTGCAACCAGGGGAATCTGTGGAACAGCATTTTGTACATATGCAAACTTTGTTTGTGGAGTTAGAACAGTGTGGGATGCAGTTTCCTGAATGTCAGAAAGTGTTGTTAGTGTTAAACAGTCTAAATGAATCATGGGACATTGTTTCTTCAGTATTTGAATGCAAACCAGAGCAGGAATGGTGTTAAAAGCTTGTTTAATTGCTGAGGAGCAGAAGCACCAGTTTAGAAGCCATAAGGAGAACTTCCTGAGGAGGGGGCCCAAGGAGCAGAATGGAAAATTCCACAGACTGGCTGTTTCCAAAGACCAGAGTAGCAGAAGAGATCAGATTACAGCTCAGCAACAGAAGTAGTGCTTTATCTGTGGAGAAAAGACACACCCAAAAAAAGGACTGTTTGCAAAGAGAAAACTTTTTGAAAGGAAAAAATTATTTGCAAGACAATTAATTAAAATTAAAAAACAATTTGCATGGAAGAAAATCAATTGATGGACAGGCTGCTGTTGCAAAAGTTAACTACTGTAATAGCAGAGATCAATGGTTAATAGACAGTGGGGCTAGTCAAACAATTGTTAATAATTCTAAATTGTTTTACAGGATGGAACCAGCTGCTGGAGATGTAGTAGCCTTGGCAAATGGCCAGAAGGCTAAAATCATTGGAAGAGGCAGTGTGCAAATTCCATATCTGGAAACAAGGGTTAATGACATTTTGTGTGTGCCATACCTTGCTGAGTATCTCTAGTTTAAACAAGCAAGGACTTGAGATTACATATGGGAAAGTATGTGCAAAGGGCATAAAGCAAGATAACCTTTATGTGTTGCATGGACAAATGGTTCAATGTGCACAAACCTTTGAAAATGTGGCACAGCACACATTCATGCACAGAAAGCACACAGCACACAGCACACAGAAAGCTTCCATGTTTTGCAAAAGATGGACCAGTTTGCAAAAGGATTGAATTTAAAGGCATATTTGGATTGTGCAGTATGCAAAACATCAAAGTCGAAGGCATTCCCAGTGAGCAAGAGTAGCACAAGACAAACAACAAGAGCTCTAAAGCTGGTTTATGCAGATTTGGTTAGGCCAATGCCTGTTTGGGAGAAGCAAAACATTTGCTGGTCATTGTAGATGATTACAGCAAGTTTGGGTTCTGCTATTTACTGAACAGTAAAATAGAGGTGCTGCAGAAATTTAACCAATCGGTAAGCTTCAAAGAAAAAAGGTATAAACAACAGGTATATCATATACAAACTGACAGAGGTTCAGAATTCATGTCAACAAGCTTTTAATAGTGTTTGGGACAGTTAGGAATAAAACACAGATGCACAAATCCTTACATAGCAACTGAGAATGGTGTTGCTGAGAGGCAAAATGGAGTCTTACAAACCATGAAGGACTCAGTGCTGGAGGACTCTGGTCTGAGCAGGTAATATTGGGGTGAAGCCATGTTGACTGCTAATTATTTAATTAATAGGCTGTGGAGTTCCTCTATTAATGGTACTCCATATGCAGTGCTATATGGGAGAAAATCATCTCTGGCACATTTAAGGGTTTTTGGATGCATGAGTGCATATTCCAAAAGCAATTAGAAGAAAGGGACAACCAAAGGCTAGAAAGCTCAGGTTTATGAGTTATGAGCCAGACTCAAAGAGCTATCTCTTTAGCGATGGGAGCAAAAGGATAATAATTTCAAGGTCTTCTAGCTTTGCAGAGCAAAATTGGAACAGAATTGATGCAAATTTCTGGAATGATTCACTTAGTGATGGTGATCCATTTAGTGACAGAAACTCACTTAGTGGCAGTGTCAGCATTCAGGGAGTTGAAGCTGAAAAAGATACAAAGCAAGAGAGGGTTAAGGCACAGGAGCAGTCAATGCCACACAGGTGAGAGCAATAGAAAAAGGGATTCTACCTGACAAGTATTCTGCTAATAAAGTTAAAGTGTGTAATGTATGGTATGAGCCAAAGAAATATAAGGAAGTATTGGCATTACCTAAAATTGAACAAGTAAAGTGGAAAGAAGCCATGGACAAGGAAATGAAATCCACGGGAGAACATGAAGTGTTCACATCTATGACTTTGCCACAGGGAGTAAAGCTGTAGGATGTAAGTGAGTATACAAGAAAAAGGTACTGCCCAATAATAGGTACAATATCAAGCAATGTTAGTGGCCCAAGGGTTTTGGATGGGTGTAAAAAGGTTTCTTGGGTATTTGAACGGAACTGTGAATTTGGGTCTTCAAATATAGGTCTCTAAAGAATTAAAATTGAAATGCTATGTTGATGGTAATGATGCAAATAATGTAAGAACTAGAAAGTTCAATTCTGGGATTGTGGTATTGTTTGGAGGGGGTTTAATTGGTTGGAAGTCCAGAAAGCAAACAACTGTAGCCATTTCGACTGCAGAGGCAGACTTTATTGCTTTGTTTGAACTCTGTTCAGAGATAACTTGGTACATACAGCTGTTAGAGGATTTAAATATAAAAATAAATGAAGATGTAATGGTGTTTGAGGATAATGCTGCTTGCATTAAAATGGCAACAGGTGACAGAATAAAAAATAGAAGCAAGCATGTAGACATTAAATATTGTAATGTAAGAGAAGCCATCAAATGTAAATTGATTAGCTTAAGCCCGTCACACTGCACCAACGGATGGAAAGAGGATGTAAAATGGACAGAAACACTTGCCATCCATTGGTTAACGCGATGCATCCGTTCTGTACCGGGTTTGGGACCACTGCATCCGTTTATTGTGCGTCCTCTCTACTCCCGTCTCCCAGTCATCCGTCGACTCTTGAGGTCTGTCCATCCGCCTCATTAATTTGAGCGTGCACTCAGAGAACTTTTTATGCTGGGGAAGGAAAGGTGCGCATACGCGTTGCCGGTGGTTCTGCATGCCGCGAACGCGATTATGGGGGAGACATCCGTTCTGGCGCGCGGAGTCCGTCCCCGTCAATTCCGTTACGCATCCGCTACAATCCGCTAGGCAATCCGCTGCACATGCCGTTTTTGTCAACTGTGACTCAAATGGGCGCGCCGCTGCGGCAGCGGTAAATGGACACAGGGGAGGAAGCGACAACGGCACGTGGAAACGGCACCTGTGCAGGCGTTAGGTAGCACGGAGAATATGTATGAAAGCGGATGCAGCTCGCAATACGAAAGCTATTGGAAAAGGGAACCCGTTGCTCAACGGCTGGCTACTGACTGTGCGCATCCTGGACTCAGGGACCCCTACAGGAGCTATGCATACGTGCTGGAGGCTGCCACCACAACACCATCAGCATTGGTGGCCAGAGAAGTGGTGCAGGCCATTTCAATCGAAGAATACCTAGAGTGAGTTCTCATCTGCGCCAGTTGCCCCTCCACTGAAAGCAGGATGGAAGAAATAGTTGCAGAGCATGTGGTATCTAAAAGAGTGGAACTTCCCATTCTCTACACCGTTGGATGCATAGATTTGTAGAAGGCACGTGGCATGCAATAAGCACCAGCCAAGTCGGGGTCCACTTATTTCAACTACAAGGGCTTCTCAGCATCGTCCTCTTCGCCATGGTCAATGCTGACTACAAGTTCATGTACATCGATGCTTCAGGCAACGGCTCATCTTCAGATGCCCAGGTATACAACGCCAGTCACGCTCAAGGAGGGGCTGGAAGGCAACCTTCATGTGGGTGGGTCCCAGATCCAGACCCGCTTGCCCAACGACACGCAAGATGTGCCCTACTTCATCGTGGGGATGACGCCTTCTCCCTCAGAACCTACCTCATGAAGCCCTACACTTCCAGACTCGTACCCCGTGAAGAGAGGATCTTCAACTACAGGCTGTCCAGAGCAAGGTGGGTGGTGGAGAACGCCTTTGGCATCCTGGCCAACACGGTTCCAGGTACTTCTCACCACCATGCAGCATCGCCCACAGACCGTGAGGAGGATCAATGGAAGCTTGCTGCATCCTGCACAATCTCATGCGCACCCGCTACCCCAGCTGAGTGTTGCAGAACAGGCCTCGTCGACCTCAACAAGGCAATGGGACATGGAGCCTGGGGAATGGAGGCAAGGGCAAAACCTGATAGACACTGAGGATGTTCAAGGCCCCAACAAGAGCCTCACGTGAAGGGAAGAACCGCGCAACCTCCTGAGACACTGGTGCACTACTCCCAGCTGGAGCGAGTGGAGTGGCAAGACAGGAAGATAGATGCTTAAATGGATACTATTCCTTCAGCCTGTCCCATCACACTGATGAGATTGGGCCATGTATGTTGGGTGGGCCTACAATGAACAGGGTATTTTAATAAGAGTTGTGTGTTTATGTTCAAATGTGTGGATCAATGCTATACATTGTTATTGATAATGAAGGCAAACGCGTGTGGCAACCTGGGAGGTGGGACGCACCATACAGTCCCACTATGCTTGCACTGGAGGTGTTTATCTATCCCACAGCTATAACCCATCCAAATGTATCCTGCCCATCCCACAGCTATCTTAACCCATCCCAAAGGTATCCCTGCCCATCCACACTGCTATCTTACCCATCCCATAAGCATGCAAAGGCTTATAAACCATTTCTAAAAGTTCCTCCACCAAGACTTTATTGACAAAAATAAATGAAGCAAGTGTATGAAGCAAAGATAATCTTTATTAATAACCAAAGCTGTAAAAGAAAATGACCCAAGTCAAGTGTCCAAAGCAAAAAAATAAAGTCAATGGGTAGCCACCCAGTCTCTGGCACTCTTCTTGGTCACTCGGAGGTGTGCCCAGTCTGCAGGGGTGAGGGTCCAGGTGCTGTGGAGGTGGCTGCTGCTGGAGTGCTGGTCTGAGGCGCCACTGGGGTGCCTGGCCCCGAAGGGCAACGGACGGTGGGTGTTGAGGAAGCTCCATGAGTGAGAGCCCCTTCCTCCATGACATGGGGTGTCAGCCCCAGTACGCGATGCACAGATGTACTCTGGCCGGGCTTGGCAGTGGGGTGGAGGAAGGAGCAGTGTAGTGGGGCTGTCTGGTCTTGCAGCTGGGTGAGGACTGGCTTCGGTGGCATCTGTGGCGTGGGCATCTGTGGCGTGAAGTGGCATACAGTGGCGTGGGTGGCATCGGTGGCACTCAGTGGCATTGGTGGCGTCCGATTGAACATGTGCCTGGACTGGGAAGGGCTGCTTGCCTGTGCTGCTGGACCTCCTGGTAGCCGTAGCCTTTGGTAGGTGAGGGTCTGTGGAAAGCCTTGGAAGGGGAGTGACATCCCTGGGGTGGTGGAGCAGACCTGGACTGGGTGGGAGCAGGTTTATCTGGGTCTGGAGTGTGGTGAAGCAGATCGGTGACCTCTGTCCTTCACTACCTGGTACCTGGGGTTCCGCCATGTCCATGAGGGTCTGGTTCTCATAAGGTGAGGAAGGGCTTGCGGTTGGAGGATGAGGAGTTGGTGGTGTACCAGCTGAGATGCTGCCTCCTGCTCTATCGCTGCTCCTGATGGTGTCCTCTTATCTCCAGCAGGACAGTGTGGGCTCTGTCCCTCTGGTTTGCCTCCTCTGCCTTTCTGGTGGCGGTGGAGCTGTGGGTGCATGCGGGTTGGGCTGTGGTGGAAGTGCTGTCCTCCTTTCTCCACTGCGTCAGGGGTCCTCCACGCACCCTCACCATGGGTAGTTCAGCTGTCGGGGGGGTCTCCGTCATGGCACGCTCCACAGATACCTGCCTGGAGACAGGAGCTGACCTCTCTGCCGGAAGAGGACTGGCTCTCAGCAGGCTGCCTGAGAGAGAGAGTTGTGAGAGGGGCTGCTCCTCGTGGTGGACTGCTGCACCTTCACCCGGGAAGCTGCACTTGGCCATGACGTAGGTCTCTCTGTCCGTCTAGCTTGACCAGCAGCCTGGCAGATTTCTGAGGTGCAGATTCCAGTACCAGGTGTGCATGTGCTTCCACCAGCCGAGGAGCACCTCCGAAGTGTAGCCCAGGCTCTCTGCGTCTCTCTCAAGCAGCCTGCTTCCTTCTTGGTGTCGCCCTAAGAGCCTGTGTCCCTTCCACCATAGATACTTGTTCTCTCTCCAGCCACTCCAGCACCCTCATCTTCAATGTTCCTCTTCTGTGTTGTATTGCCTCTCCCTCCGTTCTGCCTCTTCCCTCCTTTGGCAGGGACCACACATGGGCCTCATCAGAGGGGCTTCCAGGTTGTAGGGGCTGCTCCTCCACACCAGCAGCACCGCAAAGCAGGCAGCAGCAGCAGCAACAGTAGCAGCAAAAGCAGGACCAGCAGGACCAGCAGCAGCAGCAGCAGCAACAGCAGGACCAGCAGGACCAGGATCAGAGAAGAGAGTAAGCACCAGCAGGACCAGGAGCACCAGCAGGACCAGCAGGACCGAGGACAGGACCAGCAGGACGAGGAGCAGCGCCAGCAGAGTAAGCCCCAGCAGAAGCCCCAGCACCAGGAGCAGTGCCAGCAGAGTAAGCACCAGCAGAAGCACCACCGCCAGAAGCAGCTTCAGCAGGTAAGCACACACGAGCAGACAGCAGCAAGCAGCACCGCCAGAAGCAGCATCAGCAGAGTAAGCACCAGCAGAAGCACCACCACCAGAAGCCGCTTCAGCAGAGTAAGCACCAGCCAGAAGCCACCGACCGGCCAGAAGACAGCTCAAGCAGAAAGCACCACCTCCAGAAGCAGCATCAGCAGAAGCCCCAGCCCCAGAAGAGCGAGCCTGGGCTGCAGAAGCCCAGCAGAAGCAGAGTGAGGCAGGGGGTGGGAGGGGGCCCTGTCCCTCTTGCCAGGGCTGGCAGCAGATGGCTGAGGCTTTCTGTTCTCCTCCCATGGTTTTGAGGTTTGGCTGGCTGCTGGCTGGCTGGCAAGCTATTTCTGGAAGCAGTCTTTCCTCTAAATGGTGACCTGCTTGGGAGCTGCTTCCCTTTATATCCGCGGGGCTGATGCAATGCATCCGCTAGGCTTCCGCTAGGCATCCGCTAGGCTGCGCTCTGCATCCGCTTCATCTGCTCGGCATCCGCTGTGCATCCGCTTCTTCCGCTCTGGCATCACGTCTCGCATCCGCTCTTTCCGCTACACGTCCGCTTCGCTGTGCTCCCCCAGAAGCCTTGCGGATGTGCCATCCACTCCCATCCGCTTCATCCGCTAGGCTTCCATGGAGCATCCGCTTTCTATCCGCCCTACGTCCTCCCCGTTCCGTTCCTTTCCGTGTTGTAGGCTCTGGTTATGCAAATTTTTGCCCCTTTTGAGAGCGGATAACAACGGATGGAACATTTTTCTCGTCCGCTGTGTCCTTTTTACAAACGTTTTGCATCCATCGGCCAGTGTGACAGGGCCTTTACTTTACTGTGTGTCAGAAGACAATTTGGCTGACATAATGACCAGGTCATTGGTTGGAGTGCATGGGAAGAACATTAAGTTAACTAGATTTATGTCTCTTCCAGTCATGAAGGGAGGAGTGTCAGAATATTCATGAACTGGCAGAAACATGGTAACAAGTTCAGCCAATGAGATTTAAATTAGAAACTGAAACTGAAGGATCCTGGGCATGACTCTGCAGCTCTGTGTGCTGTGCTGAGAACTGAAACTAATCTGCTCTTCAGCCCTGCAGCTTTTGTGCTGTGCTTTGTTCTGAAGCTGCTTGTGTTTTGATTGTAACTACTACATCATTGGAAAAATCTACTATTGGTATTGTACAATTTACTCATATATTATAATGTATATAAAGAAATTAATGAATCTGTGTGTGCTTTCTGGATCTGTGTGTGCTTTCTGGATTTGATTTCTGCAATAAATTCTAACACAAATTATTGGCAAGCTCTGGAAATGAAAGCAAAAAGCAGTATGAAAAATAAGACTGATCTCCCCCACATAGATTATTGTAATATTCTTACTGTTATTTAGGAAATCATTAAATACCTTCATCGGCCAATAGAAGCGGCCTCGCAATGAGGTACATGTGTATGGGCCCCTCTAGGTAGGGGAGGAAATTAAATCACCCCTGAAAAGACGGCCTAGCCATTTCTTCAGGGGTCAAAAAAAAATAAGGCCCGGCCTTATTTTGTGAGAAACATGGTAGGAATTGCCCAATACCCTTTCATAACACAAGCCTCTTCATTACATCATCACCCAGCAAGATTCAACCAAGCCTGGGATACAGACAGCCTACAAGGTTAGCTGGACCTTCGCATAGCCTCTTGGGAGTTTGACAACCGATAGGATACATTTCTTGCAAAGCTCAAGAGAGGGTATAAATATATCACATTCTGGGTAGATGTGGTCATCTACCCAGAATCACACATGCTTGGTGGTTCTGCTTCACCATTAAATCATCCTTCCAAGCAGTCTCCATGTTTCCAGTGTCTTTCTTGCCACTTGGAACTGAAGTACAAGCAAATATTGGATTTTGAAAAAGCAGGATAGGAAAAATATTGAACTTTGGAACTTTGCTATTGGGAAGAGTTCTGTTAATGCCAAGAAAATCAACAAATGGATCATAGAACAAATACATCCAGTTCTCACTTAAGGCACAAATGACCACATTCAGATTATCATACTTCAGAGTCATTATATAAAGATCTTATCTATTAAGAAGTCTATAATGCTGAGAAAAAGGAAGAAATAGAAAACAACTAGCAGCAAAATGTGTGGACTTAATTAGAGTGCTGATGGATACACTACTGGAAGATCTGAAGAACTAGATTGGATACAGATTATTCTGCTCAATTAATGCTCAATGTCTAAAGAATGAAAAGTGTTGTGATATATGTTTGTGCTTTTGGGGTTAGGGACAGAACACTTTAAATCATGAATAGTTTGTGAACAGCAATAGTTACATATCCATATCCCAATGATATTTTTGTCAGCAAGGTCCTGGGAACTCTGGGGGAGGCCCAGCAAGGTCCCAAGAACAGCGAGGGAGGCCAGGCAAGGATCTGGGAACGGTCGGGAGGGCAACATGACTCGCAGGCTAACCTGTGAGCAGTCAGATCAGGGCTGCTCAATTGGGGTGCAGACACAATGTGGGAAGGCAGGTTAAAGGCGAGCCACGAGGACCCAGTGTGCCACATATTAGGGGAGAAGTGACTGGGCAAGGCGAGCATCAGGCAGGCGGGGTGAGTGAGCATCGGGTGGGTGAGTCAAGCGAGCCAGCGGCAACCGGGCGACTGGTCGGGGGCATGGCCAGCCAGGACTTACTACTGGTTCGGCGACCCATGCCAAATCCTTGCTACTGGTTCACGTGAACCAGTGTGAACTGGCTGAATACCACCACTGGGTAGTTCCTTTCCATTATTGTAGAGTTTTGCTTGTGATTCTTTATTGTGTAGAAAGTTAAAACCCATCCCTTTCTTAGAAAAATGAAATGTTTTAGGAAATATTAAAAGGGCAGAATATTTCCCCTAAAAGGGAGACAGAAACTCAGCCCTCCTACCTTTGTTAATGGGCCATTAGGGACTGGGCCAGTCTATTCTACATAACAAAGATCTACCTCCTTCAAGCAGAGCTATTTAATTGTCCTTCATTGCATCACCCAGCAAGATTCAACCAAACTTAGCATGCAACCTACAAAGCTACCTATGACCTCTTACAGCAATCATTCAGAGTACTCTTCCTGTGCCCCAGGAAGTTCAAAGCCAGAGAGATTATAAAACCCAGGGGATCTCAGCATCTCTCCCCTTTTTCTTTGCCCAAGATTTCCAAGGCATGTGATCCATCAATAAACTTTATTTTGAAGCAACTTCCATGAATCCAGTGTCTTGTTCCCTACTTGCAACTAAACTGAAGGATATTTCTTCCAACAATTGTAAGTCTAATTATTTTCAATTTATTTGTTCACCTCTGCATTTGCTATCTGCTATTCCATAAATATGAAATTATCTAAATCCTTTATACCTGCCTGCAATACCTAATTATTCCTCATTTGTTTTTATTCTCTTCAATTTGGCATCATCTGTAAAGTTGGAAATTATGTTTTCATATAATAAGAGCTCTGAGTTACAAATCACAAGCAATAAAGAAGTTCCTTGGTGAGCATTTAAATGAAAGTCTAAATTGAGAAAATAAGTGAGCACTGCATGAAATAATAGGATAGGGAGAGATAGAATTGGAAAATAAATTAAGTAAGCTTAATTTCAGGTAACAGGAGAACAGGAAAAAAAGTCATGACAAAGTTATGATATCAAAATGTATTTAGTGATTAATCTGGACACTCCATTATTTTCAGGTATATTTGCCATAGTTTTGTCTTTCCCTCCCATTTACTAATGAAGATCAACTTCAAAATGAAATTGGATGCAGGAAACTTCTGAACATCACGAGAGGTTTGAAATCTAGAAAAATGAAAATTAGACTGCCAGTGTAAAGATATCAAGTTATGTCCACACTGTAATATTATGTTTATTAGACCATTATCTGAATTAATCTTTAAAATTCTATTTATTGCATGTCAAGAACTCTATAAGACTGGATATAGATTCAGATAAAATAATATTTTTATATTTTAGAAAATAGATTATTAGCCCTTGAATTTTTCTTTATCCCAGGGGTACCATGAAACTTACATAGTATTAATGAAGCCTGGTTAAATTATTTACATTAATTTAAAACCATTACATAATGTAGAAATAATGAGCCAGCAGTTCCTTCATTGCCCATTGCCCTTTATTGTATAATTCTTCATTGTGAAATTCTGCTGAATAGAGCTTACAATGACTCAAAACGTGAAATGCTGCTTTGATATCATTTTGTTGGTCATAGCACAGCATTATTTTTAATGAAGAAACAAAGATTCTTTTTCTTTGTAGATTTTTTTTAATTTTCCCAACCTCATTTTCTCTAGTTCATAAATTAAGCAATAATCTTGACAAAAGGTTACAGATTTCTGGTTCTAGCATATTATTTGTGTACAACTGTTTAAGAAATAAAGTTATTTCCAACAAAATCCAGCCTTCCCTTCAAAAATGTTCTAGTTGTGTCTACCCAAGATAGCAGGCATCCTCTGATGAAGTTCTGCATTGTTACCATTCTTAGGAACATTATTGTTTTCCTCACCTCTTTCAGATGCAGAATGTTACACATGTATTAAGACTGATCTGATAGTGCCAGCATCAGTCTAGAATCACTAAATGGGGAAATACATGAATAAATGTAAATTATTTAATTGCTGATAATGGATATTTTGACGGAGTATGTGAAAGTTGGTTGTGTTGGTCAGTGGGTATTGTCTTTTTTTGTAAATTAGCATGGGAATAAACCCATTTTCCCAGATTAATGGTTTGCAAGGTCATCCATGGGCTTAGTATCAGAAAAGTTAAAATGCTAGCATAACCACATTATGAGATATTATCTTTTCTGATCCTCCTTGCCGATACCCCTGATTATGTGGCTAAAAAAAGTAAGTTGTTGCCTTATTAGTATTTCCAGTAAGCAGTCTGGATTTTATTCATTTTGTATACAATGATTTGGTTTGGGGCAGAGGAGGCAAAGTATTTTTGAACATCTTTCTTCAGCATCAACTCCTGTATATTTCTGAACCTAGGAAGAGTGTCTGTTATTACTCACGGTCTCTACCTATTTGCATTGGACTTGTGCTGCCAGTTGGAATAATTTAATATTTTTAAAATATTGAGCAATTGACTAACTTCTATATTTTCTTTTTTTTCATCTTCGATAAGAGATTCCTTCATCTTCAATAAAAGAAGTGAGATTATATTTCACTTCCAGTGATCCAAGTAGAATCACCAACCTATATAAGGATATTATTTTTTCAAGCAATTATAATTCTAATTTCTATTCTAGTTATTTCTTATTATATATTCTGTATTTGTAGAAAAGTTTTTTTCATGAAGGGTCAATACTTATTGTGGTTTTAGAATTCTAGTGTAAATCTGAGATTACTTAGTTATCTACTTTAGCACCACATTGGTGTGATAGTAACAATCAGGATCAAAATAAATATATTTGATAGTGCCTTAGCTAAAAGTGTTCTCTGGTAGTCCTGAGTATTTTCATAACCTAAAATTCATTAAAGTGAAGATGCATTTCTAACTGAGAACGTGACCCATGTTGTATCAGATCATAGGCTCAGGGGTGGGCTTCAAAAATTTTTGCAAAGGGTTCTCTGCCCAGTTGCTGGGTGAGCATGGCCATGTTAGGCGTGGCCTAGTCAGCCTTCTGCACCATGGTGGGTGTGTTTTTGCTCTCCCTGTGCTCCAGAGGTTTTCCTTGAGCCTCTGGAGGCTCTCTGGAAGCCAGAAATGGACCCATTTCTGACCTTCCCTAACTTCTGGGAGGCCCATTTTTCGCCCTCCCCAAGCCTCCGCATGTACCCTGCACTTACCTGTATCCAAAACAGGCCAGGTGGGGACTCCTGGAAGAAGCCAGGTGGGGTGGGCAGGGCCAGCCAGAAGTAGGATTTGTGGGTTCCCCAAACTGCACAGAATCTTAGCTAGGGGCTCTCCTGAACCCCTGCAAACCCCCAGCAGTCCCCCCATGCATAGGATCATATAGTGCAGCATTTTGTGTCATATTGTAGTCAATTGGATATAATTGGGAATGTCAGAACTCTGGATTGAAAAGTGATTTCCATAGTATTTCACAAGAATCAGCCTAAAACATAAGGTAACTCTGAATTCAGCACTACTTTTTACAGAACTGAATCATTAAAACTAAGCAGAAATGAAAATGAAAAGCAGATTGAGGTCAGCTACCATAATCTTTGATACTTTGACTCCTTGATGAAAAAAGGGAATCATATTTTTCTGGCATAGTAATTGTTTCTATAGCATTCCTTGAAATATCTATTTTGAATATCCCAACAAAGAGAAGAGTTTGAGAATTTTCTATTTTCAAAATTGTGCTTTGCTCGTCATTATTTAAGAATAAGAACAATTGGGAAATAAGTTTTCTCCCCTCATTTCATTAAGCTACCTGGTTTTTGAAAAGTTAATAAAATCCATTAAGCCAAATAGATCGAAAAAAAATCTATTCTACTTTTAAGAAGTCTGGCTATTTGCAATAAGTTAATTAGATAAATGTAGTATTTGCAGGAGTAAATTAACTGTTGTCCATATGTTATATTTTAAAAAGGGTAAATTAGTTCTTGGTGAAGATACATTGTGCCAGTTTTTATTGCCTGACTACAATGGTATACATTAAAATATAAATCAGACTGTAGAAAGCCCCCCCCCCGCCCACAGAAGAATGAA
>BHFT01038786.1:0-11396 GCA_004320025.1 Laticauda laticaudata
ACGGAAAGGAATGGACGGGAGGAGGACGTAGGGCGGATGGAAAGCGGATGCTCCAACGAAGCCTAGCAGATGAAGCGGATGGATGCAGATGGACACATCCGCAAGGCTTCCGGGGAGCATCAGCAAAGCGGACGCAGCATCGGAAAGAACGGATGCAGAGCCAGATGCTGAGCGGATGAAAATGGATGCAGAGGGAAGCCTTAGCGAAGCCTAGCAAGATGCCTAGCGGATGCCTTAAAGGATGCCTAGTGGTTCACTGGCATGCGGGGAGGATGCATTGCGTCACGCTCCGCGGAATACTAAAGGGGAGAACGCTCGCAAGCAGTCACCATTCAGAAGAAAGGCCTACTTCCAGACACAGCTTGCCAGCCATCCAGCCAGCCAGCTCAGCAACCCCAACAACCATGTGGAGAAAGAAAAGGAGCTCTTGCCATCTGCTTGCGCCCTGGCAAGAGGGACAGGGCCACCTCCACCCCCCGGCCCTGACTCCTGCTTCTGCTGGGGCTTCTGCTTCCGCGGGCTCAACTCTTCTGGGTGCTGGCTTCTGCTGATGCTAGTCATCATTCCTAGGAGGTGGTGCTTCTGCCTGATGCTGCTTCTGGTTGGTGCTTCTGCTGGTGCTGCTTCTGGTGGTGGTGTTCTGCTGGTGCTTACTCTGATGGCACTGCTCCTGGTGCTGGTCGCTTCTGCTGTGCTTGCTCTGCTGGCAACTCTCCTGGTGCTGGGGCTTTCTGCTGGGCTTATCTCGACTGGCACTGCTCCTGGTAGCTGGTGGCTTCTGCTGGTGCTTAATATCCTGGCGCTGTTGGCTGCTGGTCCTGCTGGTGCTCCAGGTCCTGCTGGTGCTCCTGGTGCTCCTGGTCGTGCTGTGTGCTGCTGCTGGTGGTGGTCCCTGCTAGTCCTAACTTTATGCTGATACTACTAGTTCTTGTTGTTGGCTGTTTGGCTGGTGGTGGTGTGGGAAGCGAGGCAAGCCACAACGATGAAGCCCTCTGATTGAGAGGCGCCTTATGGCCGCTGCCGAAGGAGGAAGAAGGCAGACGCCATGAACGATGGAGAGGTGAGGCGCAAGTACTCGACAGGATAGAGGAACATTGAAGGGGCAGGAGGTCTGACTGAACTGGCTGCACGGGAGAATGAAGTATTACGTTTGGTGGAAGGGACACAGGCTCGCTATCGAGACACCAGAAGGCAGCAGGCTGCTTGGAGAGAAGAAGGCGAGAGCCTGGGCTAACTTCGGAGGTGCTCTCGAGCATGGGTTGGGAGCCACATGCAGACACATCTGGTACGGGAAGCTGCACCTCAAGAAGTCTGGCCAGGCGTGTCAAGCTCACCGACCAGTGAGAACCTATGTGATGGCTCAAGTTGCAAGCTTCTTGGAGGAGACAAGCCCACGCGAAGTGAGCACCCTCTAGTCAACCCTCTCTCTCAAGGCAAGCCCTTTGCTGAAGCCAGTCCTCTGTCTGGCCAAGAGTCAGTCCTGTGGTCCAGGCAGGTATCTGTGGAGCGTGCCACGACGGAGACCCCCCCAACAGCTGTACTAACCCATGCGGAGCGCGTGGAGGACCCCCTGATGCAGTGGGAGCAAGGAGAGAGGCACTTCCACCACAAGCCCAACCACATCCACCCCCAGCTCCACCTCCCCCTTTAAAGGCAGAGAGGCAGACCCGGAGGGGCAGAGCAACCGATGTCCCATCCTCCAACCGCAAGCCCTTCCTCACCTACATCAACCAGAACCCTCATGAACATGTCAGAAAACAACAGTAACTAGGTGGTGAAGGACAGGATCATCGATCTTCTTCCAACCCCCCAGACCAAGCTGAACCTGCTCCCACCCAGTCCAGGCCTGCTCTCCACCCCAGGTGATGTCATGCCCTTCCAGGCTTTCCACAGACCCTCACCAACACAAGGCTACGGCTACCAGGCGGTCCAGCAGCACAGGCAGCCCTTCCCCGTCCAGGCACAGGTACATCGTAAGCCACCGGTGCCACTGATGCACCGATGCCACCCACTGCCACAGATGCCACCCACGCCATCGATGCCACCAATGCCAGTCCTCACCCAGCTGCAGACCAGACAGCCCCACTACACTGCTCCTTCCTCCACCCCACAGCAAGCCGCCTCAGAACATCTGTCATCGGGATTGGGGGCTGGCACCCCATGTCAATGGAGGAAGGGGCTCTCAACATCACAGGGGATGAGCCAGCTCTCTGAGAGCTTCCTCCACACACCGTCCCCAGTTGTCTCTTCGGGGCCAGGCACCCCAATGAAGCCTCAGACCAGCACTCCAAAGCACCCACTCCACAGCACCTGGACCCTTCACCCCTGAGATGATGGGAATGCCTCAGACTGACCGAGAAGAGTGCCAGAGACTGGGTGGCTACCTTGTTGACTTTATTTTTGCTTTGGAACTTGACTTTGGGTCATTTTTCTTTTACAGCTTGTTATTAATAAAGATTATCTTTGCTTCACACACTTGCTTCATTTTTTTAGTCAATAAAGTCTTGCTGGAAACTTTTAGAAATAGTTTAAGCCTTTGCATGCTTGTGGGATGGGTTAAGATAGCAGTGGAATGGGCAGGGAATACTTTGAGATGGGTAATAGCTGTGGATGGGCAGGGATACCTTTGGGATAGGTAAGGATAGCTGTGGGATAGATAAACCTCCAGTGCAAGCATAGTGGGACTGTATGGTCCCCCCCTCCCAGGTGCCACACCTACGGCCCTTTATTATCAATAATAATGTAATCATTCATCCACACATGTTCAAGCATAAACACAACTCTTTATTAAATGCCCATGTTCATTGTAGGCCCACCCAACATAACATTGGCCCAATCTCATCAGTGTTGATGAGACAGGCTGAAGGAAGCATCCAATTAATCATCTAATCATCCTGTCTTGGCCACTACACTGCTCACTGGGGAGTTGCACCAGTGTCTCAGGAGGTTGCGCTGCTTCTTCCCTTCACATGAGGCTCTGTTGGGGCCTTGCACATCCTCAGTGTGCTATCAGGTTTCACCCTTGCCTCCATTCCCCAGGCCTCCTATGTCCCCCATGCCTTGTTGGAGGTCCACGAGCCTGTTCTACAACCCTGGGTACGGGTGCGCATGAATTGTGCAGAATGCAGCAAGCTTCCATGATCCTCCTCATGGTCTCTGGGCGATGCTGCATGGTGGTGAGATACCTGGAACCTGCTGGCCAGGATGCCAAAGCGTTCTCCACCACCCGCCTTGCCTGGAGAGCCCTGTAGCTGAAGATCCTCTCTTCACGGGTGAGGCATCTGGAAGTGTAGGCGTTCATGAGGTAGGTTCTGAGGGAGAAGGCGTCATCCCCCATGATGAAGTAGGGCACATCTTGTGATGTCGTTGGGCAGGGGGGTCTGGATCTGGGAAGCCCATGATGAGGTTGCGTTCCAGCCCCTCCTTGAGGTGACTGGTGTTGTAATACCTGGGCATCTGAAGATGAGCCGTTGCCTGAAGCATCGATGTACATGAACTTGTAGTCAGCATCGACCATGGCGAAGAGGATGATGCTGAAGAAGCCGTTGTAGTTGAAATAAGTGGACCCTGAGTTGGGTGGAGGCTTTTTGCAGGCCATGTGCTTCCCATCTATGGCTCCAACGGTGTGGGGGAAGTTCCACTTCTGATATCACTGCTCTGCAACTTTCTTCCAGCCTTCTTCAGTGGAGGGGCACTGGAGGCGCTCCTCCAGGTATTCTTCATGAATGGCCTGCACCACTTCTCTGACCACAATGCTGATGGTGTTGTGTGGCAACTGGTCGCCCTCCATCCATACTGCATTGCTCCTATAGGAGGTACCTGAGGCCAGGTGGCGCAGAGTCAGTGCTACCTGAGCCCAGGGTCCAGGCCTGGTCCGGAAGTTCATGTTTGCCTTGGTCAACCTGGGTCTCAGCCGCTCCACAACTTCGTCAAACATGGCTGAGGCATCCTCATGAAGTTCTGGAATGCACGAGGGTCTTCGTTCCTCAGCTCCACCATCAGCTTGTTGTACACGTGCGTACTCTGCTCTTCTCCCGATCCATCTTCGGATCCAGACACCTTCTTGGCCGCCTCTCGTAGAACAGTTGAAAGGGCCTGTAGATGGCTTCGCACTGTTGCAGAACGATGGTACCTACCAAAAAGGACTGTGTTATGATCCATGGTGGACATCAATGGATGCTGTGGAAGAGCAGAGCCAGAATGAAGGCTGCAGAGGTCTGCACAGCAGGGCTGCTGGACTGAAAGTGAGATCCAGGTGTCCTTTTGCATCCTCTAGGCATCCTCTAGACATCCTTAATTCCGAGATAGGTCCCCTCTGCAAATGTTTTTTTCCATTTTAAATGCTTTTCTTTGTGAGCTGAATCCTCTTTCATCCTTTCTCCGTCCATGCTACTAATGCTGCGCGTCCGTTCTGCATCGCGTTTCACTTCCTCCTGTGTCCGTTTTCCGCTGGAGCGGATTTGAGTTGCGCGGATGTGCAGGCGGATGCCTAGTGGATATAGCAGATGCGTAACGGATGACGATGGATGTAAAACAGATGTTCCCGTATGCGTTGCAGATGCAGAACGGACGCGTTTGATACATTTTTCCGTTCCAAAAAGTTTTGAGCAGCTCAAAACTTTTTGAGCGGATGGAACCTCAGTCGACGGATGCTGGACGGAGAGAGAGGATGAAAAATGGAGGCAGTGAGTACAGCACGGATGAATCGCGTTAACCAATGGATGGCAAGTTTTTCTCTCCGTTTTACATCCTCTTTCCATCCATTGGTGCAGTGTGACATGGGCTTTAAGGAAAAGAGGCCATCAAAGAACATGATGGCTGGACACTATGAAAGATGACACCAGCCAAGTTGAAGAAGCAGTACAAGATCAGAAGATGTGGAGAGGCCTCACCCATAAAATTACATCATCATCATCATCAACAACAACAACATGTTCTGGTTCTTCTGCAGGAAAACAACTATTGTTTTCCATAGCTTCAGAAATAGAATAGAATAACAGAGTTGGAAGGGACCTTTGAGGTCTTCTAGTCCAAGCACCTGTTCAGACAAGAAACCCTATATCAAAGATGGTGAACCTTTTCAGCACCAAGTGCCCAAACTGGAACACATGTGCATGTGCATGGAATCTGGAGTGCCATGTACATGCCTGTTTTTTGGCCATTTTCAGGCCATTCTTTGGGCAGTTTTGAGGCCGTTTTTCAGGGTGTTTTCTGGGTTGTTTTTGGCCCAGAAATGGCCCAGAAAATGGGCTGAAAATGTACTGAAAAACGTCCCAAAATGGCCTGAAAAAGCCCCCCAAATGGGTCATTTTCAGGCCATTTTTCAGGGTGGTTTGGGGCTGTTTTTGGGCCATTTTTCAGGTTGTTTTCTGGGTTGTTTTTGGCCCAGAAATGGCCCAGAAAATGGGCTGAAAATGTACTGAAAAATGCCCCAAAATGGCCTGAAAAAGCCCCCCAAATGGGTCATTTTCAGGCCATTTTTCAGGGTGGTTTGGGGCTGTTTTTGGGCCATTTTTCAGGTTATTTTCTGGGTTGTTTTTGGCCCAGAAACAGCCCAGAAAATGGGCTGAAAATGTACTGAAAAAGGCCCCAAAATGGCCTGATTTTGGGCCATTTTCCTGTGCTCCAGCACCCACAAAGACCAGCTGGCTGGCATGCCAGAAACCAGAAGTGTAGCTGGGGATGGTGTGTGTGCCCACAAAGAGGGCTCTGTATGCCACCTCTGCCACACTTGCCATCAAGGCCCTATACCATTTCAGGTATGTCCAATCTCTTCTTAAAAATTTTCAGTGTTGGAACATTCACAATTTCTGGAGGCTAGCAGTTCCACTGATTAATTGTTCTCGCTGTCACGAAATTTCTCCTTAGTTCTGTGTTGCTTCTCTCCTTGATTTGTTTCCATCCATTACTTCTTGTCCTGCCCTCAAGTGTTTTGGAGAATACCTTGACTCTCTCTCTACTTTGTGGCATCCTCTCAAATATGTGGCTATCCCAAGTGGGCCTTCATTAAATTTCAAAGAAGACAGTCAGCAGTCCATCTGCATTTAAAAGACACAGGCCATCTTTTGAAGACAAGTCCATATTTTGGACAAAAAGGACTGCTGGTTTGAAAGAGTCCATCTATGTCAAAACTGAACAGCCCTCTCTTAAAAGAGGGGAGGGATATGACATAATCTATCTACAATCTACAACATAGTCCTTTCAACAGTTCCAAGAAGACTCCACACCAATTTGCACCACTCAAGCTACCCTGATAGCACAGATAAATCTCCAGGTCATCTTAACACCCTGCTAAAAGAATGCAAATGACCAGCTGTCTGCAAGGAATAGAAATCCTTCCATTCCCACCATCCAGTCAAAGCTGATGAAGCTTCTTGAATGAGAATTGAAATGTCTTCAAAGAAAAACAAGAAAGTGCCTCTTGGGGAAAAAATACTTTTGAGACAATCGAATTAACAAAACTTATCTAAAATTCAAAAGCCAATATAACAAAAGAGGTGCCAACAACAGGACTCAAAGTACACTCAATGTCAGAGCAGCCCATATTTAAATACTTGTATATCACAGCTCAGATAAGAATTCATGATATAAGAATAACCACCTGCACTATAGATAATTTAAAAGTTGCACTGATGTTGTTTAGGCCTAATTACGTTGAAGCAGTTTGTGCTAATGAACAAAACAGATATTGCTGGTCCATCTCTTGCCGATGAAGATTCTCCATCATGTTGGGAAGTTGAGTCAGGGCAAACAATGGTGGGATTCAACCAGTGTATCAACCAGTTTGGTGAGTGCGCACTTTGTGCAGGCTCGCACGCTTCGCGCAGGCACACAGCATTTGAAAACTGCCCATTTTCAGCTCTAATACTTACTTTCTGCTGCAGCCCCAGTGAGTAAAACAGCTGACGCAAATCAGTTGAGCTGCAAAATGCAGAAATATTGGTGTCGTATTTACAATTAAGTCTTAATGTGAGTATATAGTTGCTACCTCCTTTACGGTTTAATAATATTTACTATTATATTATCTATCTTTGTTCTAGCCAATTGCACCAACATTCCCAGCTTTTGTAATGTTCTGATGATTCTTTATTCTTAAGTGCAAGGGTCAATTTATCCATTTTTGCACAGTTTACTATTTTCTGAATAGTCATTTCCTCTGTTGGAATATCAGCTTGTTTCCAACACTAATGATAACAAATAAGGAACCACAAACTGTCAATAATGGAATTGTTTTTTATTCGTGTTTTTTTCTACTATTTTTTCTATGTTGTGTATTTGTTTATTTATTTTAATTGTATATTCAATAAAGTTTGTTTAAGAAAATGCAGAAATAAAGGATAGATTAGGGTAGGGATGAGTGGGCGGGCCCAAATGATCACCAGAACTACCAGTTCATCTAAACCAGTCTGAACCAGTCAAATACCACCCCTGGTTTGAAATGTTTCTCTGCTGTTCTGAAAGTAGGGTCTTCAGTTTATCAGCTTATCTAGGTACTTGGATGAGCAGCAAATCTTTTCAAACCAACAAGAAAAGAAGTCCAGTTACCAACTTTGATCCATCTCTTGATCCATCCAATCTTATTTCTACTTTAGCCACTTTAAAAAAAAAAGAAATCTGGAAAACAAACTTTTGCATTCTGTAAGAAAAAATACATTTCCAAAAAGAAAAGTTTTTTTTTTCACACTCAGTGCACTTTTTCAAATATATTTTTGATGTAGCCCAAGGACTGGAATACTATTTACCTGGAATACTGTATCCAGTTTTGGTCACCACATTACAAAAAAGATAGCTATCAGACTTACATACAGCTTCACAGTGCTTTACAGCCCTCTTTAAGTAGTTTACAGAAGTCAGTATTATTGCTCCCAACAATCTGGGTCCTCCTTTTACCAACCTCAGAAGGATGGAAGGCTGAGTCAACCATGAGCCAGTCAGACCCGAACTGCCAAACTACTGGCAGCCGGTGATTAGCAGAAGTAGCTTGCAGTACTGCACTCTAAACACTGCACCACCGAGGGTCTTCTTGGTGTTAAGACTTTTGGGAGGGAGGAAGTGCAGAGAAGACCAACTATGATGATTAAAGGCCTGGAGGCTAAAATATATGAAGAATGGTTTCAGGAACTGGGTATGGCTAGTCTAGAGAAAAGAAGGACGAGGGAGGACATGATAGCAGTGTTATAGTATTTATGGGGCTGCCACAAAGAAGAGGAGGTCAAATTATTTTCCAAAGCACCAGAGGGCAAGAGAAGAAACAATGGATGGAAACTAATCAAAGAGACAAGCAATCCAGAATTAAGTAGAAACATCCTCATAGTGAGAACAATTAATCAGTGGAACAGTTTGCCTTCAGAAGTCATGGGTGCTCCATCACTGAAGGTTTTTAAGAAGAGGTGCCAGTTGTCTAAAATGCTTGAGCAGGGAGTTGGACTAGAAGACCTCCAAGAACCCATCCAGTTCTATTCTGATTGATTGATTGATTGATGACTGATCAAGACCTTTGGGAAGAGTCAAATCTAATGGCTAACTAAAAACCATTCTGCATGTCACACTGTAATGTAAACAGTCCCGCTATAGATCAAATCCTAGAAGCTTTGAGATTTTGCTTTGTTCTTTTTGACCACAACAAGCCATGAATGAGTTGTAAATCAACTTTTGACAGACAGCCAACTCTTAAATAAACAGAAACGCAAGCAAAGCAGTCAAGCAGCTCTTTTTTAACATGCATTATGAAACCTAGATATTTCCCTATCTCTCAAATAACTATGTCTTTCCAGATTTCCAAATCCTGAGACAGAAGATGACAGAAGAAATTACGCTGATGCATTCCCAGCAATTGATATTTGTGTAATCTTTTCTTCCCCAGACTTTCATCTTGTCAAGGATGGGGCAGAATAGGACTCTTCTGTTCTTATATCCCTGACACAACAGACTCTGAATTGTCAAATCAAAACATGAAGGGAACAAAGATCTGTTGATACCTTCACACATATTTCAAGTGTAGAGATTCATTTGGAGAAATAATACATTCTATTACAGAAAAATGTTGTGAATTGGTGAATCAGCAAAACAGCAACAAAGGACAGTATTTCCCCAAACGTCATCACTCTGCTAAACAAATAATTCCCTCAACACTGTCCAACTATTTACAAAGTCTGTACTACTATTACGATTAAACTTCTCATCACTCTTTATCACCCATCTCCTCCCACTTGTCACTGTATTACTGTAACTTTCTCGTTTGTATCCTAATGATTTATACTGACTGTTTCCTAGTATAATTTGATTGCTTATTGTACCCTTTGACTATTATTATTGACTCTTGACAAATGTATATTTTCTTTTATGTACAGAGAGCATTTGCACCAAGATAAATTCCCTGTATGTCCAATCACACTTGGCCAATAAAGAATTCTATTCTGTTCTATTCTGTTCTATTCTGTTCTATTCTCTTCTCTTCTATTCTATTTCTATTTCTATTCTGTATTGCAGTATCTTATTTTAACTGTTTCCTAGTATGATTTGATTGTTTATTGTATCCTTTGACTATTATTAAGTGTTGTACCTTATGATTCTTGACTCTTGACGAATGTATCTTTTCTTTTAGGTACAACTGAGAGCATTTGCACCAAGACAAATTCCTCGTGTGTCCAATCACACTTGGCCAATGAAGAATTCTATTCTATTCTATTCTATTCTATTCTATTCTATTCTATTCCAATTCCAATTCCATTTCCATTTCCATTTCCATTCCCATTCCCATTCCATTCATTATTCTATTCTATTCCACTGTATCTTCCAATATCTTATTTAACTGTTTCCTAGTATGATTTGATTGCTTATTGTATCCTTTGACTATTATTAAGTGTTGTACCTTATGATTCTTGACTCTTGATGAATGTATCTTTTCTTTTATGTACAACTGAGAGCATTTGCACCAAGACAAATTCCTCGTGTGTCCAATCACACTTGCCAATAAAGAATTCTATTCTGTTCTGTTCTATTCTATTCTATTCTACTCTACACTACTCTACTCTACTCTATTCAACTGTACTCTACTCTATTCTATTCCTATTCCATTCCCATTCCATTCATTATTCTATTCTATATTCCAATATCCTATTTAACTGTTTCCCAGTATGATTTGATTGCTTATTGTACCCTATGACAATTAACAGATAACAGATAATCAGAGTTGGAAGGGACCTTGTAGGTCATCTAGTCAAACCTCCTGCCCAAGCGGGAGACCCTACACCATTTCTGACAAATCGCAGTCCAATCTCTTCTTGAAAGTCTCAAGTGATGGAGCTTCCACAACTTCCGAGGGCAAGCTGTTTATTATTTATTTATTTATTACTAAGAATTGCACCTTATGATTCATGACTCTTGATGGATGTATCTTTTCTTGTATATACACTGAGAGCATTTGCACTCAGACAAATTCCTTGTGTGTCCAATCATACTTGGCCAATAAAGAATGTTGTTTCACTGAGCATTTGCATTGGGGAAATTGACCCAATTACAGGCAATCCTCGACTTACAATAGTTCATTTACTGACCGTTGGAAGTTAGTGAAAAAAGTGACTTGTGATCATGTTTCACACTTAACAGCCACGCTGGCACAGTGGTTAGAGTGCAGTACTGCAAGCTATTTCTGCTGACTACTGGCTTCCTAAAATTTGGCAGTTCAAATATCACCAGGCTCTAGGTTGACTCAGCCTTCCATCCTTCCAAGGTCAGTAAAATGAGGACCCAGACTGTTGGGGAAATAGTGTGACTGTATAAACCACTTAGAGAGGGCTGTAAAGCACTGTGAAGCGGTATATAAGTCTAAGTGCTCTTGCTATTGCCACAACCATTGCAGCATCACCATGATCACATGATTACAATCCTGAGGCTTGACAATTCATTCATATTTCTGACAGTTGCAGTGACCTGGGATCCCCTTTTGTGACCTTCTGATAAGCCAAGTCAACAGAGAAGCCAAATTCCATTAACAACCGTGTTACTAACTTAACAATTGCAATGATTCACTAAACAATCATGGCAGGAAAGCTTGTAAAATGGGGCAAAATTCACTTCACAAATCTTTCCCTTAGCAACAGAAATTTTGGGCTCCATTAGGGTCATACTTTGAAGACTATCTGTAGGAGGAAATAAAGCCTTTGATCTTTTTTATCTGGATATTATGTTTTTCCCTCCCTCCTGAAATTAACGCATGTATTATAAAGGTTAATTGTGTAAATTTGAATGAATGAAAAAGCAAGCTTTGCACTTAGACGTATATACCACTTCACAGTGTTTTACAGCTCTTTCTAAGCTAGAGGTATCAGACTCAATTTCATTGAGGGCCGCATCAGTTCACCCTGGGGGGTGGGCCTGGCTGATTCTTCTTCTCT
>BHFT01038787.1:0-10160 GCA_004320025.1 Laticauda laticaudata
TAGTTGTGTGGTCTCTTCTGGACTACGATCGCAAAGGTCAGATATTAAATTAGTTGTTTTTTATAAGTCTTTCTGCTCTTTCCAAAGTGCAACATGACTATTTTTGGGAACCAGATTTTGGGTTTAATTATAAAGAATCCTTCCCAGAAATTTACCTGACACAATATAAATAAAGAATTGGAAACATATTTGATTGATAATCGGTATTAACAGCGGCTGGATTGTATTTGTAAAATTGGAGAGGAATGAGAAAATACAGCATTCTACAGGGAAGAAATTAAAGAAAGAAATTTGAATGTGCTGAGAATGAGTAGATTGACATTTGAAATTACGAGAGCAAGAAGATAAGCAATTATTATATGAAATTTTGGATCTTTTTTATCAAATGCCTAGATGATAAAAATTGAAAGTGAGAACAGATGACGTATATTATGGAGGTTTTTTGGGGAGAGGTTTGATTTGTGTATGATTATTTGATTTGTTATAGAATTAAATTGTTTATAAGTGGTTTGATATCTCACAAAGCATGAAGTGATTAAAAGTTTATACTCAAAATAATTTGTTTTTTTTTAAGTTAATATTAGGATATGGATTGATAATATGGTAATTTGTTATGCATATAACTGTAATTGACACTAAAAAATGAATGCCACAAAACTGATTGAATCAACCGACACACCGGAAGTATAATATGGAATAGATGTTTTTAATTTATGTATGTTATGTGGATGTTTGTTAGAAATTAATAAATTCTTTATTCTTTAAAAAAAAAAAAAAGAATCCTTCCCATGGATTTCCTCCCCCCCACCCAAGAAGACATGATAGGATGAGACTTTGAGGGCTGGGCCCCAGAGGGAACCAGAAGGAACTAAAATTACAATCAAAGGAGAAGATCACTTAAATTTGACTTACAAATACAAAATGAAGTAAAATATTTTAGCGTTGAACATATTGAAAGATATTTTTGAACAAAGAACCCAGAAGTTAATTTTAAGAGTGTCTGCCGCTATAGATAGATGGTGATTCAAAAAAGTTATGGAAGAGAAACAAATTATATCATACAAGATTGAGACTGACCTGAAAGTGAATTTAAAAATGATAAGCTACAATGATGATGTGGAAAAAGATGCCACCAAAGAAACAGGATGATGTCTTAATAATAAAAAGGGATACATGAATAACAAACCTGGTTAATGACCTGGATAATTTTCCTATGTTGGATTTACAAAAGAGATTTGTTAAATCTTTGAAGAATTTTGTGAGAAAGGACAAAAAAAATAAAAAAAAATCAACTTCTAGGACATTATTTGAAGGCAATAAAGATCAAGATTATTAAAAAGTAAAAGGAAGGAATATAAAGTTGGCTTATTTGACCAAGCTTAAAAAAGATATATTTGTATCTCTGGTAGCCCTTACTAGACATTTTCTGATCAGGATTGAAACAACACGGCTTTAGGGATTGATTTATAGATAAGAATTACTAAAATTGTTTATATTTCTGATTATAGAGGAAATCACTTTATATATTTTCTTTTTCTTTATTACATTCTTAATTTTTTTTTGTTTCTTTTTCTTTTTTTCTTTTCTGCACTTTGTATTTTTCCTTCTCTCCTTTTAGGTTGTTTTAGTTTGTATTAGTTTTACTTTTGCAATTGATAATTTTTAATGAAATTGTTTTTTTTTTTATTCTTTTTCCTCTGAACCAGCAATTTTAAGAGACCTAATGGCTGGAGTTAGCAATTATCACAACCACAAGCCGCTGATAGCTTTCCTTATGTTTTTCCAATTCCCCACTGAGACCATCCAACTAGTAGCCTGCAGAGTAAATTCTGGTACCTACAAAAGCATTATTTTCTTCAGTCTGTTCTGATTCTCCCACATTGTAGCTTCATTATTGTATTATGATTGTTATTATTACTAGCATATAAAGTGTTTATATTAGTCAGGAGACCACAATGCTGTTGTGGGGTGGTAGTTTGGCTGATAAGTTACCAGCTCTGTTGTAGGACACCCTCACACACTTCCCAAGGTGCATCGCAGGAGGGCCAGCTGGCTTTGAACCAGAAAGAAAGTGGCTCTTCCTGAAGCAGCATCTAAGGCCCCCCCCTTCCTTGCCCCCCCCTTCACAAACAAGTATTGCAACCAGGAAGGTTCAGAGCCAGCAGGAATCTAACTGCCTGCACAGAGCACCAACTCCTCTCCCCACCAAAGTGATACCTATCTATCTATTCACATAAAAAAAGCTTTTAACTGTTAGGTGGACAGAAGCTGTGGTGGATGACAGGAGCTCACGCCACCGTGCAGTGCTAAGACTCAAATGACAAGGCCATCTCCAGCATTCTTAAGCCATGAGCCACAGCTGTTATGTTATGATAGAGAGGAATTAAAAAAAACCCACCCTATCTATTTTCTCCACATTTTCTTCAAAACATGCCACCTTCCATGTTGCTTTTTTAAAAAAAAAAAAAATCCAAGGAATTTTTCATTCAGTCTGAACAATCATCAATCAAATTAAAACTAAGGAAGTTTCCATGAATATCTGCTTACTTCTTTACCTACCTCTGAAGCAGAACAGAGAACACACAGAGAACCTGCAGTCAAATTTGAAAGATTCAGTTTTAATTCTTCACCACCCAGTCACTGTTATGAAGGAGATGTGCAGTTTCTAAATATGGTAAACAAACAAGCAAACAAACAAACAAGCAAGAAAGCAAGGAAACAAACAAACAAATAAATCACAATCTCAATAAAAGTACATCTAGCCATCCTACACAGTTGATGTTGTGGTATGGTCTACCTAGTGTAGTTATCAATCTTACAAAACTGACAGGTAGTCTTCAACTTAAGGTTGGTCATTTAATGACCATTCAAAATTGCAACAGACTTAGAAAAGTTACTTGTGACCTATTCTCAAAATTATGACTGCCATCCCCTTCCATGACCATGTGATCACATTTCGGGTGCTTGACAATCGGTTCACATTTAGCAATAGCACTTAGTCTTATATATCGCTACACAGTACTTTACAGTCTTCTCTAAATGGTTTACAAAGTCAGCTTATTGCCCCCAACAATCTGGGTCCTCATTTTACTGACCTTGGAAGGATGGAAGGCTGAGTCAACTTTGAGCTGGTGAGAATTGAACTGTCGAACTGCAGGCAGCCAGCAGGCAGCAGGCAGCAGAAGTAGCTTCCAGTACATTCTAACCACTGAGCCACCATACCAGCTTTATGACTGGTTTTACTGTCTCATGCCTGGACAAAGCCACCCCATTCAAAAGACTAAAACTGTTTGATGACCACGTGATTCTCTTTAGGACCATGATGATTCATTTTATAACCATTGTAAAATTGGTCTTGAAATTGAGTCCGATTATGCAGTGCAGGGGTGTCAAACTCGATTTCATTGAGAGCCACATCAGGGTTGTGTTTGATCTCAGGGGGCTAGGGTGATCAAGGTCATCTTGACGTCACTCATGTTGGGATCTCCTGTGGGGCCTGAGTGCTCTACCAGCCAAAACGGGCTCCTGAGCTCCATTTCCAGCTGTGACAACCTGCTGCAACCCTCTGCCAGTGAAAACGGAGCTCCTGAGCTCCGTTTTCACTGGCAGGGGCACTGCAGGCTGGTTCTTTGCTGTTTCCAGGGCAGCCCTGTGGGCCAGATCTAAGCACCCTGAAGGCTGGATCCCGCCCCTGGGCCTTGAGTTTGACACCCCCAAATTCTGGGGTCAAAGGTTTAAAAATGCTCAGACTGTTTTTTATTTAAGATACAGAAGCCTCAAGGTCATTAAAAATCTTTTTTTAATCTGTACAGCTCGACAGCCATCTGTCTTAGATACATGAAGGTTGAATCATAGCAACTGATTCAATCTTCAGACAACTTTATATGGATGATTGAAAATCTTCATTGACATCTGTCTTAGCTACTTTAAGTTGGATCTTTGCACCAAGGCAGATCCGAACTTGATGGCTTCAATGGTTCCTTCTAACTTTATAATTTTAATACCATGTTTCCTGATAATAAGACCTTATATGTTTTTGACACCAAAAAAGGCACCAGGTCTTATTTCCAGGGGATGTCATCCACTGACTCATCTTACTTGCATACATCACCCCCAACCTCCTTTTTGCAGTCACAGGCCTACAGGAACTTCTTCTGTGGCCAGCAAGGCTCTTCTGAAGGTCTCTGCAGCCAATAACAGAGCTCCGGGTTGATCCAGAGCTTTATTATCGGCTACAGAGGCCTTTAGGAAAGACTTGCTGGCTGCAGAAGAAATGGGTTGGCAAGGCAAGTGTCAGGGTATGCGAGGCCTGGCTACAACTGTCCAAAGGTTAGTAAGTAGTAGAGCAGCTCCATCCCCCCCACCCCCACCCTAGCTTAATTTTTACCCATCCACTCTGGAATGGGTGGGATCTTAATTAGAGCTTTTTTTTTGGGGGGGGGTAGGGCTTATATTGGGTGCACTTGTAAAAATCAAGCTAGGACTTACTTTCAGGGCAGGTCATATTTTGGGGGAAAACAGGGTAATCTGGAATCCCTCATTTCCAAAAGTTGGTCCTACCAATTTTGGAAGTGTAGACCTTGACATTCTATTCAGAACCTTGAGTTGACAAGAGTTGGGCAAACCTGGGTTGATGGAACTGACCAAATGCGTATCACAAGTTTGAGGTCAACACATAACCCTCCCCATTATGAAAAAATGATAGAAAGAGAAAAATCAACAGAAAGAGATAGTAATGTCTCCAGTATATGTGTAAATTGCTTTTGTGTAAACTTTAATCAACAGTGCATTACTCCTCTGTGAATTTGGAGTTCTGGTTTGGCATGGGCACAAGGAGTGTCCTTTTGAGAGACCTTTAATCATGCCAGAGATCCACTTTCCTAACTAATTTTTAGACAGAAGGAATGAAACAATTCCTTCCTTCCTATCCATTTCTCCATCTGTCCTTCCCTTCATCCATGATTAACTCACAAGCCTGACTCAGGTGCTGAGGAGCAGGTTGGAAGCCTAGGCAATGAGGCAGCCAAGTGGAAGTGAAGAAGCAGCTGCGTGTTTTTGTGTAGCCGGGACTACAGAAGAGTGGTAGCCTTTATCCTTGAATACTTCCTTTCCTTTTTGTTTAGGTCAGGGGTGTCAAACCTTTGCAACTTCAAGATCTATGGACTTCAACTTCCAGAATTCCTCAACCAGTCATTCCCCATGCTGGCTGGGGAACTCTGGGAGTTGAAGTCCATAGGTCTCAAAGTCATCAAAGTTGAACAGCCCAGATTTAGAGGGAAGTTAAAAGTTGAGGCCCACCACTTCCAGATTATCCATGATTACAAATTCTATTTCTCTTCCCTGGATTTGGTATTACAGAAGAGATGGGACTCGTGTTTTGGCTTTGGAAATGTTTGACATATCCTATGATGATCCCATGATGGCGAACCTATGGCACGTGTGCCACAGGTGGCATGCAGAGCCATTTTTAGACTCCTGAGGCTGTAGAGGCTTCCTTCAAGCCTCCGGGAGGGTGAAAATGGCCTCAAATGGGCTGAAAAACAGCTGGGAAGTGGGCACATGTGCAGTGCAGGTAAGGGAGCAGGGTGGGGGTATTGCACGTTCATGTGCAGGGGGGGCAGGACGCATTGTATTATGGGTGCAAGCACATGCACGTGCACATAATCACACGGGCGCACTCGATTTCAGCACAACACAACAAAAAAAGTTTGCCATCACTGTCCTATAAGATAATGGATGACTTTTCAATATCATTGTAAAGTTGGAGTGATGTTAATTGTAGCTTCCTGCCTTCTTTCACTGCAATTCTTTCTCAAACCCTTTCCCCCCTTATTTTTAGNCTCAAACCCTTTCCCCCCTTATTTTTAGAGGATGTGGGCAGGCCCACATGATCGTCAGAGTCAACCGGTTCTCTCCCAGCTGATCTTTGGAGCTAGGAGTTCACTCAAACCGGTCTGAACCTGCAGAATCCCACCCTTGGATCAAAGTTACAAAGCAATTGGAAAAAAAATGACTTATGACCATTTTGCACACTTTTAAGTGTAACTGGTAGCATTTGTTTAGTGAGCTTTGTCCCGTTTTACAACCTTTATTGCCACAGTTGTTGAGTGAATCACTCCAGTTCTTAAGTGAGTAACATGGTGGTTCAGTGCATCTAGCTTCCCTGTCAGAAGCTCCCAAAAGGGGATCATGTGAGCCCGGGACTTTGCAACTGTCATAAATATGAGTCAGTTGCCAAGCGTCTGAAATTTGATCACATGACTACCAGGATGCTGCAACAGTTGTAAGTGTGGTAAGTGTGAAAAATGATTGTAAGTCATTTTCCTCAGTCCTAAACAAACTGTTGTAAATCAAGAACTATATTGGCCATGGCTGTTCTGACCCAAACCATTTTCCAATAAGACAAACACAAACCAAAAGGAACAGAAACCTTTTAATGAGTCTTACAAATCCCTGGTTAAAAGGCTGCTGCAAACTAATTAACTTCGATAAGGACAAGCCTTGCCAAAACTGTGCGAGGCTGCCAAGAATCACAGATAAGAAATATTTCACAACACAAAAGTCTTCAAATATCAACTTAAGATACTGTAATGTCCATGAGGCTGAGTTTCAAAACGTCTTTGCTTTCTGCAAAGAACATTTGCTTCACAGCTGGCTTTTATCCTCTTGAAGGAAGGGCCATTATCTTCCAGCCTTACTCCGGAGTCACTCATGCTATTGCAGCTGCTCTTTCCTGCGAGCAATCCTGCATGCATGCGCACTTGGCACAGCTCCTCGAGAACCTCCTCATCGCTGCTGCCAGCCCCCACAATCTCTGAAGGCAGCAGTCCACTCCTGAATTGTCCTGGCCCTTCATCTGAGTCCTCGCTCTTCTCAGCACCTGCTGCCACAACAACAGCATACAAGGAAAACCTTTATAAGATGTTTTACAGGTGACATCTTCTGCAAGCAAGGCTTTCCAAAATGTTCAAAAATATATCTCCAACTTGTTGGAAGTGCAAAGATGTATCAGGCACATTTTTTCACATGTGGTGGACCTGCAATACTGCAAAAAAGTATTGGAGACTGATTCAGACATGGATGGAACAAATGGTGGGAGAGTGTATTCCATTTAAACCATAATTTTTTTCTCCTAGGAATAATATCAGAAAGATATAGGAAGGATTTAATGTATCTAATAGTACATGTATTGATGGCAACTAGAATAATATATGCACAATACTGGAAAAATGAAATACCTCCAGAAACAGAGATAATAAGAAAAATTATGGCATTTGCAGAATCCGATAGATTAACTCTAGAATTAAAAGATGAAGAAGAATCTAAATACTATGAAACATGGAAATAATTTATCAATGGTTACATAGAAGAAGGCAAGGTCAGAACATTAGTGTCTATGATGATTAGAATAATTAGTAAATAATATATCAAACAAGGCGATTATAAATGATGAATTAAAATGTATATATGTATAACAATTGTAATGCTAATTCGGTTGCACCGTATTGTATTCTTATAATTAAAATAAAAAAATAAATTAAAAAAAACTACTTGTAAAAGAATCACATACACACACACACACACATACACACCCCTATCTGCATATGTAAATGAACCACCATCAAGAATAAATTATAATTCAGAGCTGCATTCATTCCCAACAAACTTTTGTGGCTACACTGCGAAGCAGGGGTGGGATTCAAATTTTTTAACAACTAGTTCTGTAGGCGTGGCTTAGTTGGTGGGCATGGCTTGGTGATCATGTTATTGGCTGGGCTTGGCCAGCTCAGTATCACTCACATCGAGGCACATATCTCCTCTCCTGGCCTCTCATGACTGTGGGGATGCTGCAACAGTCATGAGTATGAAAAACAGTCATAAGTCACTTTTTTCAGTGCCACTGTAACTTTGAATGGTCCCTCCACACAAGCAAAGTATCAGCAAAGGAGGGAAAAATAACTCCAGAGACATTCCTGAGACAGGAAGTCTAGTCCTGCCAAGAATGTAATCAAGGTTAATGGAGAGGCAGTTTCTGAAAACAACACCAGGATGTTTCCTTCCTATCTTCCTTGCAGGATTAGGCTAGTAATTTCTTCTAACAACCGGTTCTCCAAACTGCTTGAATGTTAACAACAGGTTCTAGCGAATAGGTGCGAACCTGTAGAATCCCACTCCTGCTGCTGTCTTATTTGCCATGATAGAAGGCATAAGGTGGTTTCAGATAATTTATTTTCAGTTTTATTCTCCTGCTGTTACTCTGCTTAGATTTCTTCCATAAGGTGAAAGATCAATATACTAAATAATAGATGTTTTGATTACTCCAGAAAAAAAGCATTAAAAATATTTTGGATGAAGAAGATCCTTAGTTCACTCTCCCAGCAGCACCTAATAAAAAATTGAAAAGAGGCCTATGAAGAAAGCCAAGATTGCTGTTCACTCTTTGCCAAATTCTACAGAGAGTTGTGGGTAGGTGTCTATTAAGTATGTAGACTTCTCAGGGATAACATCCCAGTTGTCTCCCATGCTCTGCCTGGAGAGACTTAATTAAATCTCCATTGTAGATTTTGCAGCCTCTGATGAAGCCCTTTCTACTCTCAGTTGTGATGCCAACTATTCTGTGGGTATCATTAGATGGGATTTGATAATCTGCCTGGGATCTTGACTATTGATGAAGTAAGTGAAGGCCTGAAGCTAAGTTTGGTCGTTATGAGTTTGCTGTGTTGAGGCCATAGCTAAGGAATTTAGATGGAAGACTGAGCAACCAAAAGTCTTGAGGCACGTTAAGAACTAATATTCCTTTTTGCATAAACTTGTGTGACCCTATCAGTTTTTTGTGCTTTCATGGATGAAATGCAAAGACTGATACAAAGCAGATTGGTTCAAAACAGATGCTGAGCCCCTAGAAAGAGTACAGAGAAGAGGACAAAAATGATAAAGCGGCCTGAAGGCTAAGTCACATAATAAACGATTGTGGGACCTAGGTATGTCTATCCTATTGAAGAGAAGGATTAGGAAGGACATGATAACTATCTTCCAATACTTGATGAGCTGTCCCAGAAAAGAGGGGGTCAACCTATTTTCCAAAGCACCAGAGGGCAGGCTAAGATGTAATGAGTGGAAGCTTGTTAAAGACAGATCCTATCTAGAAGTACCATGTTTTCCCCAAAATAAGACCCTGTCTTATGTTTTTTTGTCACCAAAAAAGGCACCAGGTCTTATTTTGGGGGGATGCCATCCACTGACTAAACTCACTTGCGTGTGTCGGCCCCGGCCTTCAGGAACTTCTTCTGCAGCTGGCAAGGCTTTCCTGAAAGCTTCTGCAGTTGATAACAGAGCTCTGGATCAATCCAGAGCTTTGTTCTTAGCTACAGAGGCCTTCAGGAAAGCCTTGCCAGCCTTGCTGGCTGCAAAAGAAATGGGCCAGCAAAGCAGGTATCGAGGTCTGTGAGGCCTGGCTACAACTGTCCAAAGGTAAGTAGTAGGGCAGGTCCACCCCCCCATCCCCACCCTAGCTTAATTTTTACACATGCACTCTGGAGTGAGTGGGATCTCAATTAGGGCTTATTTTAGAGGTAGGGCTTTTTTGGGCACATATATCAAAATCAAGTTAGGATTTACTTTCAGGGTAGGTCATATTTTCAGGGAAACAGGCTAGGAAGACATTTTCTGACAAAGAGAACAATTAATCAGTGGAATAGCTTCCTTCTCAGAGTTGTGATGTTCCACCCCGGGAAGTTTCAAAAATAGATTGGACAACCACTTCATTATGATGGTATAAGATCTTCTGCCTTGAGTGGGAGGTTGGGCAAGAAGACTTCTGAGGTACCTTCCAGCCTTATGATTCTATGTAATATTGGCAATGAAGAATCCTGAGTTTTTGTTGCTACTCTACATGTATTATGTAATTAGTCGGTTGTAGATGAAGAATATGTTTATTTTTTAAAAAAGGTCTCCAGATTAGAGATGGAAGTTTATCTTAAATAGTGTGAATATGATTGTGGTATAACTGGATGCTAGAGTTGTTGTTTTTTTTAAAAAAGATCATACTGGCCAAAATGCACCCTAATGGGCCATATACCCATATTACAGGTGAAACTTGAAAAATTAGAATATCGTGCAAAAGTTCATTTATTTCAGTAATGCAATTTAAAAGGTGAACC
>BHFT01038789.1:0-22246 GCA_004320025.1 Laticauda laticaudata
GCGGATAACAACGGATGGAACATTTTGCTCGTCCGTTGTGTCTTTTTTGCATCCGTTGGGCAGTGTGACAGGGCCTTTAGTTGGAAATTTTGATGTCTCAGGGAGAAAATCCAAACATAGCCTCCTTCTCTAGGAATAAGATATATTGATCAATAAAATATTTGACACTGTTCTTTCTTTCAGTGACATCTACAGATGGACCATGGCAATCAGAATAGAGCTGGAAGGGACCTTGGAGGTCTTCTAGGCCAACCCCTTGCTCAAGCAGGAGAGGGAGTCTGATTCCTTTTGCTCAATTATAGAAATTCATAATTCATAAATCAGGTAGAATATATTGCTTTGCATGTAGGATATCATAGTTCAGTGTTTGTCATCTGTACATACTAGGAACAATGTATCTCTATAGAATTGTTTATTCAACATGGAACTTTACTTATTTATTTATGGAATGTATATGCCATCCAGAATCTCATTTCCAGAATGAGATAGGTGGCATATAAGTTTAATAATTAAATAAACCCTTGCATACTATCAACTAGCAAGACAAAAATCAGTTTTGCAAGTTCAACAAGCAAAGAGTACAAATCTACCATTCACATAGTCCTGTATTTCTGATATCACTTTAGTCTTAACACATGCTTGTCAATCACATTTTACAAGAGTTTGTCAGTGCTAATACTAAACACTTTCATTATTGCTTTGAGAATATGGAGAAAGTGGACAATCCTAAACAGGCGGGCGATACCGTATTATTGAGATTTAACAATGTAGTTTTCATATAAACCTTGAGGGTTGAAAATCCAAGTCTTTGCAGCTTTGTCCTTAATGTGAACATATATCTGCTATCCCATAACTGGGGATAGTAGATATACCCTTTTCTTGAAAAACCTTTCCATGGATCAATCAGTGCAAGGAATCAGAACAACCCGAGGAGCTGATAGGCGAAGTTTCTTTATTTCGACTTGCCCATTTACTGGAATCTTACCAGACTGGTTATATTCTCCAGAGAACAACCAGACAATCTCTTTAGGGGGATTTTTTGGGGGACGGGGGGAATGTCAGGGCTTCGACTCTTCCTCCCCTGCATGGATTCCATGCTAGCCAGTCTCTGAACTCCACCCCTTCCATGTCCATAGATTCCACCACAGATCTAATGAAATGGATAGAAGTTCATGGACATTTATGTGTCAGCGTTCCAATGAAACTCCCTGTTTCATTCAGCACTCAGAAACAAAGTTCATCCAAGTAAGAATTTATTGAAGAAGTCATATTGTTACATCTGGGAAAACCCAAATACGAGAGTTCTGGGTTTTCTGTCCTCAATTGAAATTCACAAACCCATCCCTTGCTCCCACCAGTCCATCACATGGCCCAATCACCCATTGTCCCAACTGCAGACATTCCTCCAGGTACTCCTTTTTAGGTGCAGGGTAACTTGTCCTTGACTTTATGAGGAGAACGTTGTTGAGTCTAACTTTCAACCCCTCTATGCAATCTCCCCTCCTAAATTCCCAGGCACTAAAATATGGCAGCTCTGAATTTCTAAGTAAAATATGGCTCCCAAAGCTGACATTATGATAATTTGGGTGCGGGGTATAATTTAGAATTTTTCTTTCTCCAGAAGAGTGTATCTGGAGTGCATTCATAAGCCTCAAGGTCACTAACATGATATCTCTTCTTACAGCAGGAATTTTTTTTTTTTTTCAGAATCCTGCTGACTAGAGAGATTTGGAAAGGTCATCCACAAAGTGATTTGGGCAAATCAGATAATAATTGCTTGTCTTTGCTTATCCCTGCTCATGAAGATGTAAATTTCAATTTTGCGACATGGGCTACTGTGAAGTTTCTTCCTCCATGTAAGAAGTTGCATGTTTTGTTTTCTTTTTCAAAAAAAAAGTAGATTTTCATTTTTTCAAAGTTTTGCAACATTATTAATGACAACAACCGATCCAAAAGAGTATTAAAATTGCAAACCTTGATAGCCAGTAATAATAACTGTGACAATGATGATAATAATAATGCAAATTTTTTAAAGCAAGTATTTAATATGAGCATATAATTTTTTATTTACTTACAAGGTATCCATGCTAATATAATTTAACAATGGTTCTTTAACAGAAACACATTAGGTACAGAGCTTCAAAGTGCCCAAGTGAATGAGGAGAAAATGTTAATGCACAAGGTTTTTTTAAAAAAAAAATCTTGAGTATCTTGAGAGATCCAGGTTTCTTTTAATTTCCTATTAGACAGAACGAATCAAATGTCACTCAAAAATTCTGTTTTGCAAGTGACCATTGAGCAAATTTGTTCTTCTATGTCTTTAAATCTTGAGCTGGAAAATTGTTCATGGGTCTTTAGGTTACCTGAAAAAAATGTGGAAAAATTACAATCAACTTTTCATATAGAAGATACTCTATTAAATTATCAACTTAATTGAAAGTAGCAGCAGAGAAAGACAGGGTGATAATAATGGGAGGGCTATTGATTTTGAATCATTTAAGCCCCTCCAATGTATGGAAACAACTAATCAATGGGATGGAAATGAATCAAGGAGAGAAGCAAACTAGAACTAAGGAGAAACTTCCTAACAGTGACAACAATTAACCAGTGGAACAGATTTGCCTTCAGAAGTTGTGGGTGCTCAATTACTGGAGGTTTTCAAGAAGAGACTGGACAACCACTTGTCTGGAATGGTATTACGGTCTCTTAATTGAGCAGAGGTTGGACTAGAAAGCCTCCAAGGTCCCTTCCAATTCTGTTATTCCATTATTCTGAATGGCCAAGGAAGCGCTGCAATGATAAAATGGTACCAAAAAAGCCAGTTTTTAAAAAATGAATAGCTTGTGCTATGCACAAAAATGCACAGAATGCAATTTTTTAAAAGGACACCCTGAAAGTGTAGCAGGTACAATTTCAAGCCTTTCTCATTTCTTGTACATTTCAGAAGGTTTTTCTCCTTCAATGATGGGCCGAGAAAGCTACCACACTCTTGGTAGAATTGAGAAGTTCTCCATATCCAATACAAATATATTCTTGAATGTACTTGGATGGGTACTATTGACCCAAGGTGCTTTGAATGTATAAGCCATTGTCCAAATTTGGCAACGTTCTTCCTATGTTTTTCCAAGATTCATCCATTCCTAATAACAGCTTGAGGTGTCCTACTGACTAGCACTGATGATGTTACCTAGATGGGTCATGAAACATCTGCAAGAAAACAAGCAAGCTCAGAGAGCACCAAGGACCCCTCATTGCAACCCTGAAAATAATGAGCTGCAAATATTCTCCTTTATTGGTAGCAATAGTTTGATATAAACCTTTCTGACTCCCTCAATGATCCATATGTTTTTTATTGTTTTTTTATTGTTTGTTTTTTTGAGAATCAGCAAATTATAAATTCAAATAGTAGTGTGTGGGGGTAAGTCACTGGACAACATTATGCCATGCAGCTGTTAGCTTCAGGTTGAAGTTTAAGAAAATAGCTTCGGAAAATAAGTTGACCCACATAAACCTCTTCTTTGTGGCAGCTCTTCAATATTTGAGAGGTTGCCACAATGAAGAGAGGGTCAACCTATTTTCCAAAGCACCAGAAGCCAAGACAAGAAACAATGGAGGGAATCAAGGTGAGAAGCCACTTAGAGCTAAGGAGAAATTTTCTAACAGTGAGAATTGTTAACAATTGGAACAACTTGCCCTCAGAAGTTGTTGGGTGCTCCATCACTGGAGGCTTTTAAGGAGAGACTGGGCAGCCACTTATCTGGAATGGTATACGGTTTCCTGCTTGAACTCCGAGGTCCCCTCTAACTCTGGTTTCTACTTTAATGAAAAGGACGAGGGGTGACATGATAGCAGTGTTCCAATATCTCTCAGGGGTTGCCACAAAGAAGAGGGAGTCAAGCTATTCTCCAAAGCACCTGAAGGCAGGACAAGAAGCAACAGGTGGAAACTAATCAAGGAGAAAAGCAACCTAGAACTAAGGAGAAATGTCCTGACAGTTACAATAATTAATCAGTGGAACAATTTGCCTCCAGAAGTTGTAAATTGGACAACTATTTTTCTGAAATGGTTTCGGGTTTACTGCCTAAGCAGGGGGTTGGACTAGAACAGGGGTTGCCAACCTTTTGGACCTCAGGGACCACCAAACTCATAATTTTAAATCCCGTGAACCACTAATATAAATCTTCACTGACAATGGCTTGCTGACATTGATGAGAGAAAGAGAGGGGGGTGGGAATCTGATATAACCTCGGAGGACTAGTCATGATGTTTTCTCTCCCTCTCCCTCTCCCTCTCCCTCTCTCTGTCTCTCTCTCTCTGTCTCTCTCTCTTTCACACACACCCACAATGGTCCCTCACACACCCTCACACCCTCCAGGGCAGCCACTTCCCTGGGAAAATCCCCCAAAAAGTCTGCAAGTAAATTCCCCACCCCATTTTCCTACCGATCAATTGGTCTATATTTGGGATTGCAGGATACCATTTCCAACTCCATTATTCAGAGGGAAAGAGAGAGAGAGACTTTTGGCTTCATGCAAGGAAAGCAGCAGAAGAAGCAGAAGTCTTTCTTTCTCTCCCCCTAAACTCTGCCAGAAACCAGTCTTTGCCAGCGCAGACCCTTGGAGCAGGATCCCTTGCAGGGTCCCCAAGACTCATTTCTGGCAAAGTTTGGAAGAAGAGAAAGACTTTTGCTGCTTTCCTTGCATGCAGCCAAACCAGAAGAAGAAAGAAGTGAAAAGAAGCAGCCTGGTGGCCAGGCAAGTTCCCCCCCCGCCCTTTCCCCCCTTCCCCTCACTTACCTCATCTACACAAGCCCTGTGTTCCTGCGGGCCATGTGGGTTGGTTGCAGCCTTTGTGTTCCAGTGCTTAGCCTGGATTTAATTGCGTTTGGGGGGCGGTGCTCTGGGGGTGGATACATATTCTGTGGACCACCAAAAATTTTTCTTGCAGACCATGGAGTTGGCCACAGACCACCGTCGTTGGCAACCACAAGACCAGCATGACCTCCAGGGTCCTTTCAGCTCTGTTTATACTTTCTATTGCTATTGCTAAATGCTTATTGCTATGCTATCTATGCCTATGCTATGCTACGCTACGCTATGCTATGCGCTGCGCTGCGGGTTGCTATGCTATGCATTTGCTTTGCTGTGCTGTGCTGTGCTATCTCTGTGCTGTGCTGTGCTTTTGTGTGCTGTGCTGTGCTTTGATGTGCTGTGCTGTGCTATGCTATACTATTCTCTGTGCTGTGCTGTGCTTGTGCTCTCTGCTACGCTACCTATGCTACGCTATGCTATGTATTCTCTGTGCTGTGCTGTGCTATTACTATTCTCTGTGCTTGTTGCTTTTCTGTGCTGTGCTTTCTGTGCTACGCTACGCTATGCTACGCTATGCTCCGCTATGCTATGCTATTTCTCTGTGTTGCTGTGCTGTGCTGTGCTGTGCTGTGCTATTCTCTGTGCTTGTGCTGTGCTGTGCTGTACTATGCTATTCGCTGTGCTGTGGCTGTTGCTATTCGCTGTGCTGTGCTGTGCTCTCTGCTACGCTACGCTTATTGCTACGCCTATGCTACGCTATGCTATGCTATTCTCTGTGCTGTGCTGTGCTATACTATTCTCTGTGCTGTGCTTTGCTGTGCTGTGCTTTCTGTGCTACCACTACGCTATGCTATTGCTATGCTACGCTATGCTATGCTATTCTCTGTGCTGTGCTGTTCTGTGCTGTGCTGTTGCTGCTTGCGTGCTATTCTCTGTGCTGTTGCTGTGCTGTGCGTGTACTATGCTATTCGCTGTGCTGTGGCTGTGTCTATTCGCTTGTGCTGTGCCTGTGTCTCTGCTAGCTACGCTTATGCTACGCTATGCTATGCTATTCTCTGTGCTGTGCTGTGCTATACTATTCTCTTGCTGTGCTTTGCTGTGCTGTGCTTCTGTGCTTTCTGTGCTACGCTACGCTTATGCTACGCTATGCTACGCTATGCTATGCTATTCTCTGTGCTGTGCTGTGCTGTGCTTGTGCTGTGGCTGTGCTGTCTGGTGGCTATTCTCTGTGCTGTTGCTTGTACTATGTATTTGCTGTGCTGTGCTGTGCTATTCGCTGGTGCTGTGCTGTGCTCTCTGCTATGCTACGTGTGCTACGCTATGCTGTGCTATTCTTCTGTGCTGTGCTGTGCTATACTATTCTCTGTGCTGTGCTCGCTGTGCTGTGCTTTCTGTGCTACGCTACGCTATGCTACGCTATGCTATGCTATTCTCTGTGCTGTGCTGTGCTATACTATTCTCTGTGCTTGCTTTGCTATGCTGTGGCTGTTGCTTTTCTGTGCTATGCTAGCGCTATTGCTTATGGCCCTATGCCATGCTATTCTCTGTGCTGTGCTGTGCTGTGCTGTGCTATTCTCTCTGTGCTCGCGCGCTGTGGTTGTACTATGCTATTCACTGTGCTGTGCTGTGCTATTCTTGTGCTATGCTGTGCTATGCTATTCTCTGTGCTGTGCTGTGCTGTGCTCTGCTGCTGTGCTGTGCTATTCTCTGTGCTGTGCAATTCTCTGTGCTGTTGCTGTGCTATTCTATGTATTCTCTGTGCTGTGCTGTGCTGTGCTATTCTCTGTGTGGTGCTATGCTGTGCTGTGCTGTGCTTTGCTATTTGCTGTGCTGTGCTATTCTCTATGCTGGCGTGCCTGTGCTGTGCTGTGCTATGCTATTTCTTCTCTGTGCTGTGCTGTTACTATGCTATTCTCTGGGCTGTGCTGTTGCTATTCTATGCTATTCTCTGTGCTGTGCTATTCTCTGTGTGGTGCTATGCTGTGCTGTGCTGTGCTTTGCTATTTGCTTGTGCTGTGCTATTCTCTATGCTGTGCTGTGCTGTGCTGTGCTGTGCTATGCTATGCTATTCTCTGGGCTGTGCTGTGCTATCCTATGTATTCTCTGGGTTGTGCTGTGCTATTCTATTGCTATTCTCTGTGCTGGTGCTGTTGTTTGCTGTGCTGTGCTTTTCTTTGTGTCTTTGCTATGCTGTGATGTGTCTGTTGCTATTCTCTGTTGTGTGCTGTGCTAATTCTATGCTTCTTCGCTGTGCTGTGCCTGTTGCTGTGCTATGCTATTGCTGTGCTGTGCTGGTTTGCTGTGCTGTGTTGTGTTTGTGCTGTTTCTGTTGGCTGTTCTGTTGCTTTGTACTATTTCTCTGTGCTATGCTGTAGTGTGCTCTATTGTCTGTTGCTGTCGTGCTGTGCTGTGCTTTGTCTGTGCTATGCTGTTTGCTGTGCTGTGCTGTGCTGTACTCTGCTGTTATTCTCTGTGCTTGTGCTGTGCTGTTCGCTGTGCTGTGCTGTGCTATTTCTTGTGCTGTGCTGTGCTGTGCTGTGCTATTCTATGCTGTTCGCTGTGCTGTGCTGTGCTCTGCTATTCTATGCTGTTTCGCCTGTTGCTGTGCTGTGCTGTGCTGTGCTATGCTATTCTCTGTGCTATGCTGTATTGTGCTGTGCTGTGCTGTGCTGTGCCGTGCCGTGCCATGCCGTTGCCATTGCCATGCCCATGCCATGCCATTGCCATGCTATGCTATTCTCTGTCCTGTGCTGTGCTGTGCTATTTTGTATTTTGAAAACCTGTTTAGCACTGTTCCCAGACAATTTGCTGCCTGGATGATACCTTCATAATCCAATCCATCTAGAATTCACAACACTGAGTTGGAGCACTGACTTGGATACTGAGGGAATCAGATTCATACATGGCCATGACCCTAACCAGGTCTTTTCTTTCTTCTTTCTTTAAAACATACACTGGTAATCCTCAGCTTACAACCATAATTGGGACTAGAAGTTCTGTTGCTAAGTAAGGCAGTTATTAAGCGGGTTGCACCTTATTTTATTACCATTTTTGCCAGGGTTGCTAAGCGAATCACTGCACTTGTTAAGCAAATCATAAGATGGTTGGTCCTTGAACAAATCCGGCTTTCCTTCTTGGCCTTGCTTGTTGGAAGCCAGTTAGGGAGATCACAAATGGTGATCACATGTCCCCAGAACTCTGCAATGGTTGTATGTACATGCCAATTGCCAAGGGCCCAAATTTTGATCACATGACCACAGGGATGCTCCAACAGTTATAAGTATGTGGATTGGTTGTAAGTCCTTCAACCGTTCTTCATATGAGTTAGCCTCCAGCCATCATCTTTGTTGTTCTTGTCTCACACATGCTTTTTCAAGAAGCAATGGGATTTTCTTGTTTTACCTTTTTGTTTGAAGTCATTTCACTTCTCATCCAAGAAACTTCTTCAGCTCTGACTGGATGGTGGGGAATGGAAGGCAGCTGGTCATTTGCATTCTTTTAACTGGTCATTAAGGTCACCTGGAGGTTTATCTGTGTCCTCAGGGTCACCTGAATAGGGTAAATGGATGTGGAACCTTCTTTGTTGAAAGGACTGTATTATAGACTGGAGATAGATGATGTCGTATCCCACTCTCTCTGTGGAGAGATAGATGTCAGTTGCCTCCTGAAAAAAGCACTTTGGGGACAACCATGACCTGGATGACTGAGAATCTCCATAGAGATTCTTTTATGTACTCTTTCCAGAGTCTCAACATCTTTTTTATAACATGGTGACCAAAATTGGGTGTAGTATGCTTAGTGTGATCTTACAAAGGCGTTATAAAGTGGTATTTCATGGACATGGTGCTCAGTTAAGACACTGAGCTTGTCTATCAGAAAGTTTGGCGTTTCGGCGGTTCAAAGCCCTAACGCCACACAACAGAGTGAGCTCCTGTTACTTGTCCCAGCTTCTGCCAACCTAGCAGTTCAAAAGCATGTAAAAAATGCAAGTAGAAAAATAGAGACCACTTTGGTGGGAAGGTAGCAGTGTTCTGTGCGCCTTCAGCATTTAGTCATGCCAGCCACATGACCACAGAGATGTCTTTGGACAGCACTGGCTTTTCAGCTTTGTAACGGAGATGAGTACCGCGCCTTAGAGCCGGAAACAACTAGCACGTATGTGTGAGGGGAACCTTTACCTTTACATTTACCTTACTCATACTTCACACAATCTTGATTCTATCCCTCTGTTAATGCAAGCTTGGAATGCATTGGCTTTTGGGGCTTAAAAAAAGCCATCTAAATTCTAGGAATTGTTCTAGGAATTGACATCCATACTTAAAAAGTTACCAAGTTTGAAAAAAACACTGATTTAGAAGACCGTTTTTTTTAGCCGTGCAAAGCCAATTGCAGTCCTGCTTTGGAAAATGCAGTTGCCACCACAAAAAAAAAGAAAAAAAAAAGCCAGCCGGAATGGTGGCTTCTGAGAGAGAGAGAGAAAATGTAACTTCAGGACTGGCCAACCACGTCTCCATCACGTTGGCCTAACTAGGAGAAGTTACAAGTGTCTCCCACAGAAACGTATTCATCACAACATAGGAACGCTCAGAAATGAGAACGCTCTGCCTGAAGTCAACTTGCTAACACCGAGCTAAATAACTTGCCTCGGAGAAAAAAAATTGTACTCTGTGTGTGTGTGTGTTTGTGTGCGTTTAACTTTCCTCCGATGCTATCAGTAGGAAATAAATCACCAAATATTGTTCTTTGGCTGCGAACGGGCATATCCATCAGCAAGGTTTCTTCCTGAGGCCATCGGATCCTGGCTTTCTCTTCTTAGAAAAGGAGCTAGTTAGTCTTGCAAATGTTTTAATACCTTACCCGGCTTTTAGAAGAGAGGGGCTGGGGGTGCAAAAAGAGGAGGGGGGGGTTTCTCTCATAAACTGATGGGAAAGTAGCCCAGCAGCTCTTAGGTTACCAATCCCTGAGTCCTGATCTCTTTCCTCTTTGGGGCCTTTGTTCGAAGCCACCCATCCATGGAAAATCAACCCCTTTGGCTTATTATGTATTCTGTGTCTGAGGTGACCAAAACTATTTCCTGCATCTGGCGTTGGGTGCTAATTACCTGCTCAAAGACCTTGTAAATGCCTCCCTCAAATTGTCACGATGTTTCCCCCCCCCAAGGAAAACCACTTTTTCCAAACTTAGGCACTTTTTCTACCTTTTCTATTATTATTATTATTATTATTATTATTATTATTATTATTATTGTTGTTGTTGTTGTTGTTGTTGTTGTTGTTGTTGTTGTTATTGTCATTATTATTATTACAACTTCATAAAAGTTTGAAATGGGGAATCTCCAACTGGATGGCCTGATCTTTTCCCTCACTTGCTGGTCACCCACAAAATGCAAGGTCAGTCTTTTACCAGCTGCGGCTGGCCAAGCGCCATTTCCCCCCCTCCCCTCCAAAAAGGGCAGGGGGAGGGCTGGAAGGAAGGCAGGCTTGGAAAGTAGGGGGATCTTTTCTCCCACGGAGGGACTCCTCAGCGTCTTTGTGTGGTTGCTGGCATTTTTCCTCCCCACACACTGTGCAGATGTATTACTTAAAATTTATCTTGAGGCCTGCCTCCTTCCCGAAGCAAGGAGAGGGGAGGGGAGACCCGGGAGAAGCACCGTAATAAGCGTACTTCCCCCCCCCCCAATGGGCAATGCCAAGATACAAAGTCCATTCAGTGTATTTAGGATGGAACAATAAAACAGATTGAAAAGGCCTTGCACCTGCTTAGAGTTCTTGCCCTTTAAAAGGCAGGGCAGCCTGAAAGGTCTTATTTTTTATAATAATAATAACAATCATTATCATCATCATAACAACAACAATAACAACAATAACAACAACAACAACAACTGCAGAACCAGAGGTGATCTGAAGCTTACAGAGCAACTGGAGGAGTTAAAAACCATCTCCCTTTCTCTCTCTCTCTCTCTTCCCCAAGTTGTTTTCTGAAAAATTAAAATTAGGAGCAGGAGGCACAAAAATTCAATTAGGGAAGAGAAAAATAAAAAAAAAAGAATTCCATTCTCCTCAAGTTCAATTCTCCCCCACCGTTGGCTGTGTTTTATGATAATTATTATGAAGAAGGGGTTTTAAATCGGGAAATTGTAGGAGGGAAAGGGCTTTAAAAGCTCTTCTGCAGGAACACAATTGCAAGATCTTTGTGAGTGCTTTTAAGGGCAGCCTTTTTTCTCTCTCTCAAGAGGCAACTTCAACAAAACTCAATCTTTGTTGCATCAACCTCAGAAGAGCTCAATCCTGTCAAGGCCAACTCATGAAAATGCAGTTTAATTCTCCGGGAGGGAGAACGTTTTGAGGGGTTCTGATTGGCTGGAAGGAATGGGACATCCAATGGGGCGTGACTTGCAGTTCCCTCCTCCTTACTCCAGGCACCGCCTCCAGGAATCCACCAATGATAGGATAAAGTTTGCATACTTTGATTCTGGGATGGATTAAGCAGTAAAAACCTGTTTCTCTGGAAATGGAGGAAAAGTCAGTATAGGTCATCCTTGACTTATGACCAGAACTGAGCACAACAACATTTCTGTTTCTAAGCAAGACAGTTGTTAAATAAAGTTGGTCCCATTTTACAAACTTTCTTGCTGCAGTTGTTCACTGAATCACTGAAAACTGTTAAGTTGGCAACACACTTCTTAGGTGCATCTGGCTTCCCCATTGACTTTGTTTGTCAGAAGGTTGCAGAAGGTGATTGCATCCCTCCAGGACACTGCAACTGTCATAAGTACGAGTCAGTTGCCAAGCATTCAAATTTTGACCACATGACCATAGAGCTGCTGCAGATGGTCATTAAGTGTGAAAAACGGTCACAGGTCACTTTTTTCAGGGCCGCTATAACTTCAAACGGTCACGACATGAATGGTTGTAATTCGAGGAGGGGGGAGGAAAGCGAAACGATTGTGCAATCGCATTGGCAGGGCCTGTTATAAACTATAAAGGATTCTCATCCTGCTCATTGGCAGCATTGCTCAGCCATTGCCATAAAATATAAAACTGCTTCTAATATAAACACGACAATGGCTGGAATACACTGTAAGAAGTGAGAAAATGAATTTTCAATGAGAAATGAATTGTCACAAAAGATCCAAAGTAGAAGCACTGAAGGTTTTGTGTGCATTATTCGACCAGGGATGAGCTTCAAAAATTTTAGCAACGGGTTCTCTGCCTGGTTGCTGGGTGGGCATGGCCATGGTGGGTGTGACCTAGTCAGCCTCCTGCACCATGGCAGGGGGGTGTTTTTGTTCTCCCTGGGTACTGGAGGCTTTCCTCGAACCTCCAGGAGACCAAAAACAGCCTCCCTGGGCTCTGGAGAGTCTCTGGAAGCCAAAAATGGGCCATTTCCAGCCTTCCCGAACTTCCAGGAGGCCCGTTTTTCACCCTCCCCAAGCCTCCATGCACACCCTGCACTTACCTGCATCCAAAACCGGCTGCGTGGGGACTTCTGGGAGGGGAGGGGAGAGTTGGGCAGGGCCATCCAGGAGTGGGATTTGGGGGTTCTTTGAACTTCACAGAACCTTAGCTAGGGGCTCTTCCAAACCCCTGCGAACCCCCAGAAGCCCACCCCTGCATTCGACCCATCAATATTCTGTTGAGTAAATAAATGTACTTTTGACTGGCAATGCCTATCACTTGCATCAATGCAATTCGATTTAGAGTAGAGCTGGAAGGGACCTTGGAGGTCTTCTACTCTAGGCCAACCCCCAGCTCAAGCAGGAGACCCTGGTCTATACCATTTCAGACAAGTGACTGTCCAATCTCTTCTTAAAAACCTCCAGTGATGAAGCATCTACAGCCGTGATGGTGAACCTATGGCACACGTGTCACAGGTGCCACGCAGAATCATTTGTGCCGGCATGTGAGCTGCAGCAAACTTACTGCATATGTGCACGCCTCACAGCTGATTTTCGCCCTCCCAAAGGCTTGAGGAAGGCTTCTGCAGGCTTTTGCAAGCTTTGCAGGCTGAAAACTAACCCCGTTTTGTCACTTCCGGTATTTTCAGAAAACAGGAAGTGATGAAACAGGGCTAGTTTTTGGCCTGCAAAGCTTGCAGAAGCCTGAAGAAGCCTTCCTCAAGCTTTTGGGAGGCTGAAAAAGGCCTCAAACTGGCCGAAAATCAGCTGTAAGGCACAGTGCAGGTAAGGAGGCATTGGGGGGTGTGTGGATTGCATGTGCATGCGTAGGGGGCATGGGGGGGCATGCGTTGCTTTCTGGTGCTGGCACACGAGCACGAGCATGCAAGCACATGCACAATTTTTGGCACAGGAACCCAAAAAGGTTAGCCACCACAGACTTACCACATGTCTTACTAAGTTTGTCTTAAGAAAAAATGTTATTTAATTCAGTTCTATAGGGTAACACAAATTGTTCTGTGTCCTTTAGTATTTATTTGGGCAAATATAAATTCATAAGAACATAAGTGAATGAGTGAGAGCCTGTCAAAATCCCATTCACTAATTTATTACATTGGTGCCAGTGATGACAATATTGTATTTGACTACATAGTCCTGTGTCAAGTACACACAATGCAGTCAACTCCAAAGAGATTGGGCAGTTGCTGGAGCAGGAATTGTGGACATATTCATGGATATGTTACACATGAACAAATAGATCAAATGATGTCATTTTTACAATTGGGGAGAATCAACTGTGATTGTTTCTATACTTCATCCAAACTTGTAAGCCAACCTCCATTTTATCCTGGAGTTGAGAAGGTATTTGCATTTAATTCTGTAAAGCTTGATTTGGTTTGTCTGTATAATATTATAATTTTCATTTATTCCTCCAACATCATAGGGAATTGAAATATTTATATTAAGTTTGTGGTGCTTTAAACATCTCAAAACATGAGAACTTGTACGTGTATACACAGATAGTCCTTGACTTAAAACCATTCATTTAGTGGCCATTTGAACTTAACAAAGGCACTAAAAATGTGACTCAAAACCAGTTGCTGAACTTACAGCCATTCTAGCATCCCCACAATTACATGGTCAAAATTTGGGCATCTGCTAACCAACATGTATTTCTGAGGCTTGCAGAGTCCTGGAGTCAACAGCAGGAGAAGGAGGAGAAGGAGAAAGAGAAGAAAGAGATTCTCAGTCATCCAGGTCATGGTTGTCCCAAAGGTGCTTTTTTTTAAGAGGCAACTGGACTTTCTGGTTTTTCTTTGAAGATGTTTCACTTCTCATCCAAATGCTTCTTGGATGAGTAGCGAAATGTTTTCAAAGAAAAACCAGAAAGTTCAGTTGCCTCTTGAAAAAAGTACCTTTGGGACAGAGGAGGAGGAGGAGGAGGAGGAGAAGGAGAAGAAGAAGGCGAAGGAGAAGAGGAAGAAGATCTGATCACACTGTTTAGAAATTTTGTGCAAAGTGAAACAGTTCCACTCGCCAGCTGCAGTAAATAAAATAACCGCAGTGGGGTGATTTTCAAGGCTGTAAGAGGCTTTTTGTCTCAGTCTCATTCCAGGGGCCTCCAGGGTTTCTGAGTTCCTTCTCCACAGGTTCTTAATGTTTTGCCTCTCGGGTACAAAGGCCCCTGTGCTCAAGCCCCTCTTTGGAAAGCTCAGCCCCAATCTTGCACATGCTGAGGGTTACTAACAGCAGACTGAAATGTTGCAGGCAGGGAGGGGGTTGGGGCTGCCAGGCACTAGCAATTTAGGATTTCAGCATTGCAGGACAGATTTTTCTGAGTGCATCAGGAGACACAGGCTGGAATGAAAAAAAAAAAAAAGCCTTTTGTTGACATATTAACCCTTCCAATGCCAGCCTTTCTTTTCAAGCCTGCTCAGCCCACATTGTTCAATAATGCTAGAAGCAGGCTCAGATTTACAACTTAAACTGGAGGTCTCATGCTTTGCCATGCACACTCTGGCTGTAAAACCTTCTGCATTTTTCAGAATTGCACCTGTGGTGTATCTGTTTTGGCTTTCTTGTTCATGGTACCAGCTTGGATTTAGAGGGCCGTTCAAGAATGTTGACTCGTTTTGTGTGTGTGTGTGTGTGAGAGAGAGAGAGAGAGAGAGAGAGAGGTTTGTTTTTTTTAAAAGCAAACTTTGAAATGTATTTATTCTGCCAAAAAGGGAGGGGGACACAATTTAGCTGGTTGCAATTGCATTTCAAAGCATTCCCAGCTGATTCCTTTCAGAGGAGCTTGTTTAACTGTTTTATTGCGGATTTGATCCACCTATGATGGCTCAACCCTGCATTATTTTACCGAATTGTTTAATTTTATTCTATCCGAATATATAAGCCACTGCACTCCAACGCGCTTTGAATGAGTTTGAGATTCTTGAGTGTTAAAAAATTGTTTTAGGAAGCCCAGTTTCTGGTTTACAAAATCCAGGGAAAACTTAAAAAGGAAGGGCTTTGAAAAGAAAAAATTGAAAAGAAGAATGTGTGGTTTGACCAAATTAGCCATTGTTTGAGGTGAACAAACACATGCTAGATTAAAACGAGGATCCACTTTAAGAAGTGATTACTCAGTAATAGATTCGCAGTGGAGTTTGATCTATGGAATTTCATTTTGAAATCTTTGAAAGTCAATGTATTTTAAAAGTCTGAGCAGCCCAGACTCAGCTTCACATTTTTCAAGAAAATCAGTATGCTGTCTCAACCCCACTGCATTAGCGCTAAAATCTTTGAACACAATAGATTCAATCCTGAATAAACAACAAGAGAGATTCACTATTGTACTCTCAGTTACATATAAACAAACAAATAAATAAATAAATAAATAAATAAATAAATAAATAAATAAATAAATAAATAAATAAGTAAAATAACACACACACACCCAATGCAGTGTACATGTAGTCCTTGGCTTACAGCCATTTGTTTAGTGACCAGTTACAGTAGCATTGAAAAAAGCAACTTATGACCAATTTTTTTCATACTTACCGCTAGAGGTGGTATTCGGCAGGTTCTGATCAGTTCTGGAGAACCGGTAGCGGACATTTTGAGTAGTTTGGAGAACCGGCAAATACCACCTCTGACTGGCCCCGCCTCCATCTATTCTCCGCCTCTTGAATCCCAGCTGACTGGCTGGGTCTTCTTTTGTTACCCTGCACAGGAGAACGGACCTGCAAAGCAGGTTAGTGGGGTGGGGAGGGAATGGGGATTTTACAACATCCTTCCCCTGCCATGCACACCAAGCCATGCCCACAGACCCAATAGTAAAAAAATTTGAATCCCACTACTGCTTACTGCTGTTGCATCATCCCCGGGGTCATGTGATCGTCATTCAGTAGCTTGGAAACTGTCGTGTATTTGTGACAGTTGCAGTGCCCTAGGGTCATGTGATCCTTTTGTAAACTTCTGATGAGCAAAGTCAATGGGGAAGCTAGATTCACTTCACAACCATGTTCCTAACTTAAAAACTGCAGTGATTCACTTAACAGCTGTGGGGAGAAAGCTCCCCCCCCAAGGGCCAAAAATCACTTAATATCTGTTCTTGCTTAGCAATGGAAATGTTGGCAATTTTTAGAACCCTTCCATGCACTTACAACCTGTGATGACCCGGGGCATGGCACAAAGGCAACTCAGCCAGAGAATAAGTATGTGTCCCTTTATTATCTCCAACTTTGCCCCAATGAACCAGTTACTTTCCAATCTGGAGAAAAACTCTTCCATGAACCTGCAACAGCCTTTGGCTGCAGATATTCCAATCTGAACATTGTAAACTGAAAACTTTAAACTATAAATCCAACAAGGCAAAATAAGGTAATAAATCTGGCAGAGCAAGATACAGAGTTCCAGAAATGAAGTAACAAGGCAGTAAATCAAACCAGTTAGGAGGATGCCAGGAACTCGTAACAGCAGCCAGCAGAAGATAAACTCAAAGTTTGTTCCCAACAAACACTCCTCCCAACTGGTTCTCCTTTAAAATCCCTTCCCAGGTGTGCTTTGTGAAGGGAATCAGGGCCCTTTCCTCCCTCGTAAGCCACGCAACCCACTTTGCTCTCTTCTCCATTCTTCCCTGTGTGCCCTCTGAACCCCCTCTCCTTTGTGCTACCTCTTCCCTGCTCTGCCCAACCTGACTTTGCCCTTCCCCAGTTTCCTCCACAGCCAACGAAGTCACTTTCCCACTCCCTGACATCTTCCTCCTCGGATTCAGACTCCAATGGCATGACACAACCATTGCAGCATCTTCACAGTCATATGATCAAAATTCAGGTGCTTAGCAACCAGCATGTATTTATGATGGTTTCAGCACCTAGGGTCATGTGATTGCAATTTGTAGCCATCCCAGCCCAGTGTCTAACAAGCAAGGTCAATGCAGAAAGCCTGATTGACTTAATGACAGTAATTCACTTAGCAACCATGGCAAGGAAGGTCATAAACTTAGGCATGACTCACTTAACAACTGCTTTGTTTTGCAATGAAGATTCTGGTCCCATTGTGGTCGTAAGTCAAGGACTACCTGTAACCCAAAAATGTTAGAACACACAAAGTTGGAGTCAGGTAAGGATTAGAGTTTGGCTGCCTTCTCCCCAGTTTAATGAAAAGAAGAACTAGGGGTGACATGATAGCAGTGTTCCAATATCTCAGGGGCTGCCACAAAGAAGAGGGAGTCAAACTATTACTCAAAGCACCTGAGAGCAGGACAAGCAGAATGGATGGAAATTAATCAAATAGAGAAGCAATCTAGAGCTAAGGAGAAATTTCCTGACAAAAGAATCAATGGAATAACTGGCCTCCAGAAGTTGTTGATGCTCCATCACTGAAGGCATTTAAGAAAAGATTGGACAAACACTTGTCTGAAATCGTGTAGAGTTTCCTGCCTGAGCAGGGAGTTGGACTAGAAGACCTCCAATGTCCCTTCCAACTCTGTTATTCCATTGTCTGGTTACTGAATTTGTCCTTTTTCAGGATCACAAGGTATTCTGAGCTATAAACCAATAAAATAAACTGAGTTTATATAATATCTCAACAGATGAGAGTATTTGGCCCATTGACCCTGGTTTTTGAAGTTAAGAAGAGTCCGGTACAATTAATATTTAAATAAGACACCAACAGCTAATTTCCCACTCTTCGGAATGGAAAAATATTTTGGAAAACTGCAATGGTACTGCATTTCTCCATTGCCACCAGAAAAGGAAAGGACCACTCAGTCTCCTTAGTTTAATTTATCCTCCTATCAAACCAGAATTATTTTATTATTAGTCTGAGGGGTTATATTGATGAAAACATAAGCATGCATCGTTCTTTGGATATATTGATGGTCTACAAATGATCACCGCCCACGTGGGGCTATATAGGGACATCATCAGATGTTAAGCCGTGACCATGACAAGATTGATGATGACACCCAACCTAGATGATTCTCCGTTTCTCTGCCAGAAGGTCTCTGCTTCACTGAAAGACAAACAGTTTGCAAATTTATTAGCCAGCTCTTCTGTGTTTGAAAAGCCAGAGGCCTGGCAGGCGTGATTCAGGAAGTTGAAGTCCAGTAAACTCTGGAGAGCAAAGCTATTATGTGAATGATCAAGAGCTCGAGGCTCTTCAGTCAGTCAGTCAGTCAGTCAGTCATCAGTCAGCTGGACCAAAAAACAAATAGCCTGGTCACCTGCCCAAATGCGCATAATGGGTGCAAATGTGAGACTCTGATTGGGACCCTTTGCATTCACAAACACCTGCAGGGATTCCAGGAAGCCTGGAATGTCTTCCACTCTGATGCATCCAGAAAAAAAAAAAATCCTGTCCCAAATGGACACAATGCTGAAATCCCGAGAGTTGCTGGATAGCTCAGAGAGATCAGCTCGGGTCTAGGCTCCGCTGGGATGGAAGGACTCTTCGAATGTGTTTTTTTGCATATTCCCGTGGAGGAGCGTGGTGCAAGTGTGGTGGAGGTGGATCAAGCTTCAGGATTCCCACAGTGCCTTGCACCTGCTTGGAAAGAGAAGGAGAAGCAGTCTCAGCTGAGCATTCCAAGCAAGTATTGCGAAGGATGCAGTTTGCAACTATTGCAAAGACTGCAAAGGATGATGGAATTTCAATACCACCATTGGCCCTTCGCAGGAAGGAAGGGAATTGGCAACTCCTATTGTATAGTTTCGTTTCGTTTCATTTAATTTAGTTCAGTTCAGATCAGTTTACTGCAATCACACCTTGTACAATGAAATTAAATGCCATCTTCATTGTACATTGTAACTATAAAAATAAAATACAAACACATATCCTTCGCATTCTGTACAATTGAATTGCATTAATATTGCACTGTACAGTAGAATTCAACAGAGCAACTGACCTGGGATAGAAGCTGCTTTTCAGCCTATTTGTCCTTGTTTTTATTATCCTGTACCATCTGCCAGATGGTAATAGTTCAAAANAGAAGCTGCTTTTCAGCCTATTTGTCCTTGTTTTTATTATCCTGTACCATCTGCCAGATGGTAATAGTTCAAAAAAAAGGGTTCCCAGGATGAGATGGATCTTTGCGAATGTTTTGAGCTTTCTTTAGGCAGCGGGAGCTATAAAGCTCTTTCAAAGAGGGGAGAGGGCAACCCATGATCTTCTGGGCAACAACGTTAACCCTCTGGAGTGCTTTCTTTTCTGCCACTGTGCAATTGGCAAACCATACAGAGATGCAGTAAGTTAAGATACTCACTATGGTGCAGTGGTTTCCCCTGGACAGTAGGGTCAGCTACAGATAGTCTTTGTCTTACAAACACAATTGACCCCAAAATTTCTGTAGCTAAGTGAGACACTTAAGCCAATTTTGCCCCATTTTACACTTTTTCTTGCCACAATTGTTCAGAGAATCGCTGCCGTTGTTAAATTCGTAACACAGCCATTAAGTGAATCAGGCTTCCCCATGGAATTTGCTTGTCAGAAGGTCACAAAAAGCAACCACTGGTGTCCAAAACACATAACTGTTGACCAAATTTTGATCACGTCATTATGGCGGAACGCGGCAGTTGTAAGCGTGAAAGCAGGTCAGACGCCACTTTGCAGTGCCATTATCATTGTAAACAATCAGTAAATGAGTGGCTGTTAAGTCGAGGAGTTGCTGTACAAGGAAGAGAAAATACGAGTCAGTTGCCAAGCGTTTGAATTTGGATCACATGACCCCCATGGGGAATGCTGCATCAGTTGTAAGTGTTAAAAACATACGTCTTTTTTTCAGTGTATTCATTGTAACTTCGAGTGGTCGCTAAATGACCAGTCGAGGGCAACCTGTATAAAGTCAGTACAACCCAGGATTCTCCATTGAAACTGGAAGAAAGAATCTGTCAGGATTCCAGCAATCGCTCTAATTAAATCATGATTCTGGAGCCAAACTTCAAAAAACTTCAAAGGATTTATTAGAGGCGACATACTGGCTGGCACTACCCTGTATGAAGCCAACTCTGGCATATGTAATTTATAGACCTGTGACCAGGGGTGGGATTCTACCAGTTCGTATCTATTCGCTAGAACCGGTTGTTAACATTCTAAGCAGTTCGGTTGTTAGAAGAAATTACTGGCCTAATCCTGTAAGAGGAAGGCAGGAAGGAAACATTCTGGTGTTGCTTACAGAAACTGCCTCTCCATTTAACCCTTATTACATTCTTGGTAGGACTAGATTTCCTGTCTCAGGAACTTCTCTGGAGTTTTTTCCCCTCCCTTTGCTGGTACTTTGCTTGTGTGGAGGACCATTGAGAAAAAAAGTGACTTATGACCGTTTTTACAAACTGTTGTCAGCATCCCCACAATCATGAGAGGCCAGGTGGAGAAGATGCGTGCCTCGATGTGAGTGATGAATTGAGTTGGCCACGCCCAGCCAATAACATGACCAGCAAGCCATGCCCACCAACTTAGCCACACCCACAGAACCAGTTGTTAAAAAGTTTGAATCCCACTCCTGCCTGTGATCCTGTTTCCCCCCCTCCCCCTATGTGTCTCATAAACCAGATTCTCCAATTGAGCAAGTTCACGGGCTGGGTGTCATCATTCACACATTCTCCAATTAAATATATTGCGCGGCAAAACTCTGATATTTTAGTTAACAATCTTTAAAGATAAAGAGTTGGAATGTATTTTTGCTTTCAACTGCTCTTCAAATTTCCTTCCCGCCCCCCTTTTTTTTTTTCTTGTACGGCAACTACTAAAAGAGGCATAGGAATGTTTTATGAGTTAACATAAACATTATAAATGGCTTTCTCTATGCTTTCTTCTTGAAACAGCCACTACTTTTAAGCAGGGGTTCAAAGTTAACACCAATAGCACTTAAGATTTATACAACACTTCACAGCGCTTTTACAGCCCTCTCTAAGCGGTTTACAAAGTCAGCCTATTTTGCCCCCCAACAATCCGGATCCTCATTTTACCCACCTCGAAAGAATGGAAGGTTGAGTCAACCTTGAGCCTGGTGAGATTCAAACTGCCAAATTGCAGGCAGCCGGAAGTCAGTAGCCTGAATTACTGCACTTTAACCACTGTGCCACCACAGCTCTTGTTTGTTTCCTTATGCTACCCAACAAAATGAGTTGTTGAGGAGTGAATTCTGCGATGAAGGCAGATTTATGTAAGACTGAGAGAAGACTAAGGCTGGATACCTCCTAGCCCAAAAAGAATGGGATATTAGTGAAACAATTTGATTCAGAGTTTAGGGCTGTGATGGCAAACCTATGGCACGTGTGCCAGAAGTGGCATGCAGAGCCACTTCTGTTGGCACCCGAGAGGTCACCCGGAAGACCCCCACTGTGCATGCATCCATGCACGCACACCCCAGCCAGATGATTGTCGGGTATCTGCTGTGCATGTGCAGGGGGAGACATATGCAAGGGAGATGCACGCACATGCACAGAGGCATGCAGTATGCAGGGGGTTGCATGCCCATGCACAGAAGCATGCGGTGTATGTGCAGGGGGTTGTGATTGCATGTGCAGGGGGCGGGGGGAGTTGCGCGTGCATTGCATCATAAGTGTAGGCACGTTAGCGCACACGCGTGTGTGTACATGAGCACATTTTTGGCACTCAACGTGGGAAAGGTTAGCCATCACTGTTTTAGGGTAACCGTACAATAACCACAAATTTGTCCTAGCAGTTCAAAAGCATTGCAAATGCAAATAGATAAATAGGCACCATGCCAGTGGGAAGATAACAGGGTTCTGTGCACCTTAGGCTATAGCCATGACCATGGAAAATGTCTTCGGACAACACTGGCTCCCGGGGCCAGGAAACATGGATAAGCACCACCTCCTTGAGTTGGACATGAGTGGACAGGAAAACCCTTTACCTTTATTTGGGTTGCAAAAATCCCATTGGTCCCTAGATGGCAGTGAAGAGTTGCAGAATATGCTAGTTCTAGACTTTTGTCCCATTCATCGCTTATGGTTGCTTAAAGGCCCTGTCACACTGCCCAACGGATGCAAAACGTTTGTAAAAAGGACACAGCGGACGAGAAAAATGT
>BHFT01038790.1:0-15517 GCA_004320025.1 Laticauda laticaudata
GTACAGAACGGAAGCATCGCGTTAACCAACAGATGGCAAGTGTTTTTCTCCATTTTACATCCTCTTTCCATCCATTGCTGCAGTGTGACAGGGGCTTTACATAGCTATTGTGCCCTGGTTTGCTTTGATATTAAACCAAATAGGAGGAGTATAAGGGACTTTGTAGCTTATAAAACAAGCTGTTATTCATCATTTAGGACAGATAAGATAATGGGATCCTTTAATCAGTGTAAACTTGGAGGTATTCTTAAGATTGGACAAGCTGGAGAAGGGATTGCTTTGAGGCATGTAAGTTTGCTACCTTGAGATTCAGGAATTACACTCCAGAAGATCTCTTACATCATTTGGCATAGCCAAAATGTGGAATTGCAGAGAAGTCATAGTCACCACAAAAGATCCACCCAGTCCAAAGTGAAATGGAAACACTACCTGCATTGTTTACTCACTTGCAGATCCTTGATTTCTTGTCGATTCAATGAGGTTGTTGCTGTAATTTATACAACTTCTATATGTCTATGGTAGTGATGGGATTCAATTTTTTTTTACTACGGGTTCTGTGGGCGTGGCCAGGTGAGTGTGGCTAGGTGGGCATGGCCAGATTGTCATGTGATTGGGTGGGCGTGGCTAGATGGTGTTTTTTTTTTCCTTTCGTAGCACACTCCTCCCCCCCCCGTGCCCCATTTTTTGCCTACTGGGGAGCCTACTCAGGNTCCTTTCGTAGCACACTCCTCCCCCCCCCGTGCCCCATTTTTTGCCTACTGGGGAGCCTACTCAGGGAAGCCTCCTGGCGAGGAAAGTACAACAACGAGGGGGATCAGCTGTGTCGCGCGATTAGCTAGAAAGCAAGAAATGCAATTATTTCCTGCTTTCTAGCTAATCTAAATCACGCAGCACAGCTGATTGTCGGAAATACCGGTTCAGCCAAACCAGTAGCATTTTTCCACTACTGGTTCAGCTGAACTGGTAACATTTTTTACTACCGGTTTGCTTGAACCGGGCCAAACCGGTAGAATACCACTACTGGTTCATGTAGATTCTCAGTCATCCAGGCTATGGTTGGTCTCAAAGGTGCATTTTCAAAAGGCAACCAGACTTTATTTCTCCTTGAAGAGGTTTTGATTCTCATCCAAGAAGCTTCTTCAGTCAGAACTGAGGAAGCTTCTTGGACGAGAAGCAAAATGTCTTCAAAGGACAAAGTCTGGTTGCCTTTTGAAAAGCACCTTTGGCACAACTTCTATAGGAAAAATCCCATTGGTTCCTATTTGGCAAGAGAATACACACAATTCTTCAGGCAGAGCTGTGGTTGAGGCTCTATTTTCAGCTGGTGGCTTTTCTGATTCCTTTTTTTTTTTAATTATTATCCCATTTTCTCAGATGCCAACCCTACTGATTTCAGCTGCTCGTGACCAGGTCCTTCCTTCCTTGGTGGAAGCACACACAGTTTTTCTCACACCCGTTTCCCACCATTCGTGGGATGCTTTGTTCTGTGGCTTCTCCGAGAACCACACCATCACACCCCTACTCCATGGGCCCAGCTTGATCCAATATTGTTCTTCTCTCCCTCCCTCCCTCCCTCACTCCCTCACTCACACACACACACAATACACAAACACAAACACACCCCTACTTTAGACGTTCTAATATCCCTACATGTTGCTTTTCTTTCTCGACTGAGCTTGTTCTTACATTTTGGGTCCCCGACAAAGCTGTTCCTTGGACCTCAGAAGTTCTTAGAAGCAGGATTGGAAGGAGGAGGAGGAGGAGGAGGAAGAAGAAGAAAAAAGGAGAAGAAGAAGAAGAAGAAAAGAGAAGGGAGGAAAGAGGGAGGAAAAGAAGAAGGAGGAGGAGAGAGAAAAGACAAAGGAGAAGGAAGAAGGAAGGAAAAGGAAGAGGAGAAAGGAAGGAAGGAAGAGAAGGAAGGGAGAGAGAGAGGGAGGGAGGGAGAGAGAGAGAGAGAGAGAGAGAGAGAGAGAGAGAGAGAGAGAGAAAGGGAGGCATTGTCCATCCCAAAGGATGCCAAAAACTGCCCAGTGGCAAATGAGAAACTTTTGGCTCCCAAAGAATGAGCTAGCTTGTTTGTCCGTTCCATGCAGCTGCTTCTTTCCCTTCCCTTCCTCCCTTCCCTTCCCCCCATTTTTTTTTTTTTTTTTNNCATTTTTTTTTTTTTTTTGGGTGGTTTATTACATACAAAAACCTTAATGAATGGAAGCCGCTGTTTCACAGTGCACCCCACTTACAAGACAGCTCTCCCGAGCCCACCACAGATCTGACTCATCAGCAGCAGGGCACCACCATCAAGAATGCTTCCTAGAAACCGGGAGGATAAAAAGAGGTTTGTTGGAAGCTGGCTGGGCCTGCTGAGTTCTCTGCCCGCGGGGCCTGTTTATGCCATAGCTGGCTGCTCGGGTCTTTTGGCCTAATAAGGGCAACAGAAACAAAGATTTGTTCCCTGGTTGGAGAGGACAACTGTGCCCAGGTTCTCGGGGGTGGGGAGCCCATTGGTGCACGGCACCCGTCCAAGCAGGATTAAGGCTGTGAGGGCAATTCCAGGAGGGGGCAGCTGGAGGGCAGAGGGGGCTCCCCCAGTGTGGAAGGAGCCAATTCAGACATAATTTACGATCTGTCACTCCTTGTTAGGAGCAGCTGCCATTAAGAGTTAATTGTTGCATTGTGTGCTGCGTGGACTGATAAGATTTCTGTAAGCTGCTTACATGTTATCAGACATGTTATCATAACTTGGGGCTAACGAGGAGAGAGAGAGAGAGAGAGAGAGAGAGAGAGAGAGAGAGAGAGAGAGAGAGAGAGAGAGAGAGAGAGAGAGAGAAGATAGAGAGAGAGAGGAGAGAGGTAAAAGAAGTGTTATAACAAGGTTGGCCGTTGTACTTGAATGGTTGTCACTGCCACTGGTGCAGTTCAGACCAGCTGATGTCCAGCTTTCCTTCTCCTTTTTTTGATTTATTATTTATTAGAATTTGTTTATCCGGCCTTTATTACTTTTATAAGTAGCTAACAGAATATACACATCATACTCTTTCCTCCCAATATTTCCCGCCAACACAACCTGGTTGGGTGGGTTGGGGAGAAATAATTACCAAAGTCATCAGCCAGCTTTTCATCAAGGCAGGGCTGAAGCAAAGTGCATTCAGGCAGGTTCAGACCAGTTCTGGGGGAACCAGTAGCGGACATATTGAGTAGTTCAGAGAAACATGCAAATCCCACTCTGTGGCCTGTCCATCTATTCTCTGCCTCTGAGTCCCAGCTGATTGGCTGGGTCTTCTTTGGTTGCCCTGCACAGGAGAACGGAGCTGGAAAGCAGGTTAGTAGGATCAGGAGGGAATGGAGATTTTATAGTATCCTTCCCCTGCCACACCCACCAAGCCATGCGACACCCACCAAGCCACGCTCACAGAACCGGTAGTAAAAAAATGTGAATCCCACCATTCACCGGAACTCACACATTCCCAATAATTGGCCAGCCAGTTTTCAGGACTAGAATTCACACTCTCCTAGAGATTACCCCAAAGTCACCAAGTCAGTTTTCATGCCTAAGGTGGGATAAGAATGCACAGTCTACTGGTGATTGGCCCAAAGTCACCCAGTTAATTTTTATGCCTAAGGCAGAACTAGAGTTCACAGAGTCTTGGTGATTAGTCCAATGTCATCCAAACAACTTCCATGCCTAAGGCATGACTAGAACTCACAGTCTCCTAGCGATTGGCCCAAAGTCACCCAGTTAGTTTTTATGCCTAAGGTGGAACTAAAGCTCACAACATCCTGATGGCCCAAAGTCACCCCAACCAGCTTTCATGCCTAAGGTGGAACTAGAACTCACGGTCTCCTGGTTTCTAAGACAGCACCTTAACCGCGAGACCAAACTGGCACTTTGTAAGGTAGGATTTTAATTTAGCCTTTTGCTCCACCCGATTCTGTACTTTCTCTCCAGAGAACGGCAATCATTCTTAAACCATCCCTCTCAAAAATGGTGGAGGTAATACATACATCAAGCATAGTATAAAAACCAAATTCCTTTTCTTCAAATGAATTCCTAGCACTTTCTCCAAAGAACTGTGTTATTTTAATTCTCCCGTTTTTCATCTCACAATTGCCCACTAAGGGATGGGGTGGGGGAAACCCAGCTTCCTCCACTAACACCCACTATGACCCGCCACCCTGGCTTTCAGAGATACAGCAAAATTCTCCGGCACCACACACACCCCAATCCTTTTGACAGATGATGGCAGACGAGACTTCTCCCATCTCAGAATGGGGTAACTTGTTTGCTCATGGCATGTTGTTCCATGATCATATTACGCCCACCCTGCTTGCCTCCGAAGCAGGGGATTGGCGTTAAGCCCTGCACTCTTCCTTCTTAAAGCTTTTAATGGAAAAGGCCTCGGATGCCTGAACGACCTCACCCATCAGGCCTGGGCTTAAAATGATCGAGGCCAAGTCATTATTTACTGTTTCAAAGACCTCGCCATCCCTCCAGGTCAGTAAGATTGCATGCCTTGTGCCAGGTTCCCCGCTGCATACATTCATCCCCGTTTTATTCTTATTCTTATCATTTTTCTGACAGTGTCATTTGCAGCGGGAAAGAGAAAGTGTTCGGGAGAAATAGATTGGATGAATGGCCTACAAATATGGGGAAAGCTCCAGTCCTGGTCTCTAGATGGCTATGGAGTTTTAGATTACATTAACAGAGCTGGAAGGGACCTTGTAGGTTAACTAGTCCAACCCACCCCCATCTAAGCAGGAGACCCTGCACCATTACTCAGTTCCTGGGTTTGGGTTAACCTTTCAATCATGGGCTTCCCCTTCTAGTCTATGGGGGGAAAAAACAGGTTTGTGGCTTTTTTAGAATTAAAGCATATTCATATGTAGCAACGTTTCAGCAGAATCTCATCTGCCATCATCAGGCTTCTGTACTGAGTTTGTCTGATGAACTTCATCTTATGATGAAGCCTGATGATGGCAGATGAGATTCTGCTGAAATGTTGCTACAACTTTAAAAGCACTACAATGACGTGGGATAATACCNCACACACACACACACACACACACACACACACACACACACACATATTTCTTGCGGACATTTCATTACCTGACTAGGTAACATCATCATACTGAAATGTCCACAAGAAAACATCCAAGCTTCAGAGAACACCAAGATATTTAATGCTACCCTTTGGGGAAACCACCAAATCACCACAAAAGAATACAGAAAGCTCTAACAGTGGTGTCACTCAATGGTTGATTGGGGTTTTGCGGCCCAGATATTATATGCTTTCTCTATGTTTCATGGTGTATAAAGCCAAGGGGACTAGAACTTTCAATCGGAAATAAAATAAACAGTGCTAGGGATTAAATTGCACATAGGACAATCATGAATCTGTACAGCGATGGCTCAAAAAAAATGGAATCTCATCCCTCCCATATGGATGATGTTCTTACCTCAGAATTAATCTTGATGGTCTCTTCTGTGTGGTAAAGTAGGTACTTTTGCCCTGAAGAGGAAACATTGACATAGACTTGTAAGCAGGGGTATTGAGAGTTTTTCGAGCACTCCGGGCCACAGCTGAACGAGCAGTTAAAGGTTTCCGTGATGGAGATGTTGAGGAGTGTGCACTGAGTCTCTTCTGTCCATACACTGGCAAAGAAAGAGGGATGGACGACAGTGATATAGTTCGGTCATTTTTGACCCTGAATGCACAGTGATAGTTTGACAGTCTTGCTTTTTTTAGATGCCTTGAATCTCAAAATGTTCTTCTGCAATCATTTTAGGTGTCACAAATATGGAAACTTGACAAGTTACAGAGAGAAAACAGATGGTTGGCCAAATCAGATGAAAGGACAAATATGCCCAGGGGATGCAGTTTTCAACCATGAAGCCATCTGAATCTTATCATCGACAGCACAACAAGAATAGTATGGAAATTTCTGCAGCTGACCTGATTGCAAAACACCTTTAATTGGGAATAAACTTTATTTGCTCATTGGAAAACTGAACAGGCCATGAAAACAATAAGTTACCCAGTCTTTAATAAAATGAGAAAAAAACTACATATTTTTTGGCTGACTATACTTTGACTAGAAAAAATACAGTATCTTTTAACAATTTTCAATTTCGTTGTACACATGTTGTTCATTGACAATAAAAGTTTGATTGATTGATTGAACAGTAAAACATAAAGTTTGTAGTAGCAACAAGCATAAATCTAGGTAAGGGCATTGTAATATTTATGACAAGATCCAGGTTCTTGGTCAAATGTTTCCATCATTGAGTATGATCTCCCTGTAATGGAATAATCCTAGAGTTCAGCTGATACCACTTAAATTGTGAAAATGGCAATTTTCTGAGAAATTTAGAATAAACCTCTTTAGAATGGCCTGTTCTCAACAAGAACCCCACCTGATAAATTTATAGTAAGTTGGGCTACTTCAAATAATGTCATTTATCACAGTTGTGGAGCAGCTTTTGAAAACACTTTGCAAAAATGACAGTTAAATACAGTGATATTTATATTAACTATAAATATCATTGTATTGAGCATCAATTTTGTGTGTGAATATGGAGAAGAACAACCTGCCTCACATATGCTAGGTTGCATACGATGTCCTTTAACATGTGTGGAGACCACATGTTGATGAAAGAAAATGGCCCGATACTGTGCAAATGTCATTTAGTTTAATCCTACTTATTTTACATATTTTATTATCTATTTTGTACCTATTTTACTTGCTCAGTGTTGACTGTTATTGTTCTGACCCAAATCCTTTTCCAATAAGACAAGCAATAACCAAAGGGAACAAATTTTTTTAATGAATCTTAGGAATCCCCGGTTAAAAGGCTGCTGCAAACTCATTAATTTTGATAAACACGAACCTTGCCAAAACTGTACGAGAATGCCAAGAATCACAGATAAGAAATATTTCACAACATAAGAGTCTTCAAATACCAACTTAAGATACTGTAATGTCCATGAGGCTGAGTTTCAAAATGTCTTTGCTTCCTACAAAGAACGTTCACTTCACAGCTGGCTTTTATCTTCTTGAAGGAGGGACCATTACCTTGCAGCCTTACTCCTGAGTTGCCCGTGCTGTTGTTGCTCTTTCCTGCGAGCAATCCTGTGTGCATGTGCACTTGGCATAGGCTCCTCGGAAACCTCCTCATTGCTGATGCCAGTCCCCACAATATTTGAAGGCAGCAGTCCACTCCCTAATGGTCCTGGCCCCTCCTTTGAGTCCTCATTCTCCTCAGCCATCCGCACCTGCTGCCAGCTAATCACAACAGTTATTTGTCTGTATAATTTGTATGAGCCACGGTAGTGCAGTGGTTAGAGTACAGTACTGCAGGCTACTTCTGCTGTCTGCCAGTTGCCTGCAACTGTCAGTTCAAATCTCACCAGGCCCAAGGTTGACTCAGCCTTCCATCCTTCTGAGATCTGTAAAGTGAGGACCCAGATTGTTGGGGGCAATATGCTGACTGTAAACTGATTAGAAGGGGCTATAAAGCATTGTAAAGAGTCTAAGTGCTATTGCTAAGTGTTGTTGCTAATAGTTATGACACGAATAATTTTTTTTGTATATTTGTATTATACATTCTTATGAGGGAGAAATTCCCTGAAGATGGGCTCCAGCATGAGTCTGAAAGCTCAGAAGACAAAGCCTCTAGTCCCCGTGACTGACCCAGATTGGATCTGCAACATTATCCCGAGTCATATACAGTATATTTATTTTCATTTGATTTGTACTGACTTGTTTGTTCCTTCTCTATCCTTCATTATTAATAAAACAACATAATTTCCAGCGTTTTACCACAATGGAGTATTGTCTAGTACAATATTAGGTTACTACAGTGTTTTGATGCAAAGCATAGAATGTAGATTATTATTTGGTTGCAATGTGAGTGGAAACTGATCATAACTTTAATTGGCAGGAATGAATAATTAAAGATGCCTGAGAATAGGGTGATTTTGAAATATAAATGCTGGGGGTTAGATGGCTTTTTAATGGGATTTTATCTACAAACAATGAACAATATGAGGTAAAGTCTCATAGTGATGATTGTAGAAGTTACCGTGTTTCTCAGATCAGGGGACTGGAGGGTGAAGGACAGAAGCTCATGCCTCCATTTTGGGATGTGGAATGGTGATTTTCAACATAGGGTTGTTGTTCCCTGTGTTTCCAGCTTATAAGTTCTCTCAGGATTTTGTCAGGGTGTTGGGGGTGTTTAAAAATCAAAGCAGGTCACAAAACGATGCTGAGGGGACACCCTGGCAGAAGAAACAGTGGAATCATGGAGAGAAGCTGCAAAGGTTTTGTTGGGTAGCTGCAGCCCACAGTCATGTAATGAAACTATAATGAAGCTTGTTTGTATGAGCAGGCCTCCAACCTAGTCAAGAAAAAGTAACTTATTAAATGTCTATGGAGATTCTCACTCATACAGATCATGGTTGTCCCAAAATTGCTTTTTCAAAAGGCAACTTTACTTTGTCTTTCTTTGAAGACATTTTGCTTCTCATCCATCAGAGCTGAAGAAGCTTCTTGGATGAGAAGCGAAATGTCATCAAGGAAAAACAAAGTCCAGTTGCCTTTTGAAAAAACACCTTTGGGATAACAGTTATTATTAACAGAATAACAGAATTGGAAGGGACCTTGGAGGTCTTTTAGCCCAAACCCCTGCCCAAGCAGAAGACCACATATCATTCTAGACAAATTGCTTCAAAATCTCTCCAGTGAAAATCTCTCCACCCACAACTTCTGAAGGCAAGGCATTCCACTGATTAATTGTTCTCACTGTCAGGAAATTTCTCCTTGGTTCTAGGTTGGATTTCTCTTTGATAAGTTTCCATCTATTACTTTTTGTCTTGCCCTCAGATGCTTTGGAGAATAAGACAACCCCCTCTTCTTTGTGGCAGCCCCTCAAATATTGGAATAGACTAGAAATAATCATTTCCTGCAAGTCATTCCTCATAGCTTTAGCTTGCCTAATCATCTTTATTGTTCTTGGTCTGCACCCTTTCTAGAGTTCTGAACACTTTTTTTCTGGTGTTGACCCAAAACTGTATGGAAATTATTCTAAGAGTAGTTTCACCAGTACAGTATACAGAGATACTAATTGCTTTCAAGTTGATCTTGATACTATTCCTCTCTTAATATCAATCTAGAACTGCAGTGGCTTTTTTTGGGAGCAGAAGCACATTGCTGGCTCATACTAAAGTGATTACTCCCTTGGACTCTAACATTCCTCCTCACAGTTAATTTCATGTTGAGCCACTATTCTAGAGCCATGGGGGCATAGTGGCGTTAAAATGCAGTATTGCAGGACTAAACTCATGCCTGACTCCAGGAGTTTGCTTCTGAGCGCGTTCAAAGTTACTCAGCCTTCCATCCTTCTAAAGAGGCTCAAGATTGACTCAACCTTTCCATCCTTTGTTATTGTTACAAGGCATACAATATATATTAATATATATAATGTATATAGTATAATATATATATATATATATATTATATATATATATTATTATATATATTATTTTTTTAAGCTCTACCGCGGGTACTTACATTTGTGCTGTTTAAGCTTCCTTCGGGTCTCTATCCCACGTCATGTTAGTTTCTTGTTAAAGTTGTAGCCTCATTGTAGATTCTGTTAAAGTTGCTTAGCAACGTTTCAGCAGAAATCTATCTGCCATTCATCAGGCTTCTGATGCATGAAGCCTGATGATGGCAGATGATGATTCTGCTGAAACTTGCTACAACTTATACAGAACTAAACAATGAGCTACAACTTTAACAGAACATACAATGACGATGGATTAATAATCAGAAGGAAGCCTAAACAGCACATATATATATTATATAATATATAGTATATATATATAGTATATATATATAAATATTAATATATATATATAATATATATATATATATACTATATATTATATATATATATATATATATATATATATATTACACATATATATATAATATATATATATATATATATATATATATATATATATATTTATATATATATATACATATATATATATATGTGACCTCACCTTCTCGAAACTGCCGAGATCAAAATTTAATCCCCATAAGCTTCCAATTGAAAATTCCACACCAACACAGCAGCCACCAAAACGCATCCTAAAAAGAAACAGAATTGGCCCTTATTAGAAAATGAAACTTCACACAAAAAGATTCCTCCTAGACCCAAATCAACAAAGAACTTCTCACACTTCCACCTCAGACTAAGCAACAAAATTCACCCCTTACTTTGGGACAAAATCCAAACAAACTTGCTGTCGGTAGAGCTGAAACACAGGACCACCTTCAGAACAGGACACACATTACCAACAAACTCAGAAAATACAACCACACCAGAAACAAACTCCTCCCCCTCACAGCCACACAGAAACAAACAGTGCACAAACATCTTCAGACAAGAATCCTCACTGAAGCCGAAACCAATGTCCTTTCGAAGGATTCAACTTTGCTGTTGTCCAAACACATCCCACAGAAACCATCATATGAGAGTTTTGAAACCAGCCTGACCAAAACCAACCCTGATGATGCCTAACAGAATTCAGACTCGAAATCACCAACATTCCTTCTGCACTAGCAAACCACCTAAAAGGCAACTTATCCAAAAGAAGAACAAACTGCCACTACTTAACCTGAAAGAAGACACCAGCATAATAATCCTACCAGCAGACAAGGGCAATGCAAACAGTGGTTATGAATACATCTGCACTTACCAAAACCAAGGTTTTAACCAACCTATTCCCAAGACCCCACATACAAAACCCCTAAAACACTGACCCCACCACCTACCTAGAAAAAAAACCACCAGAAATCAAAAATAAAAGCCTCCCCCATCAGCGAAAGAAATCCAGCAAAGAATCATACCAGAGAAAAAATCGTCCAGATGCCCTAAGCTGTTGGTCTCCCACAAAGATACACCAAAGAAGGAAACCCCCTACGGAACCAAATAGTCAGCTCCATATGTAGGCTTCACCTCTACAAAACTATAAGCCAAAATTTTCTCGCCAAACAATTACAGCCTATGCAGAATCCTCAACTCACAAGGTAAGGAACTCAATTCAGTTCATTGAGATCATAAAGAAACAAAACTTACAAACCCAAGCGCACTACTAGTGAGCTTCGATTTTGTCATATCCCTCTTCACCCAAGTGCCTATAAAGAAAGCCTTGACAGCCATCCAAAACAAATACAACCCCCCAAGTACATCCTAAGATCTTACCAACCACTGCCTACCAATACATACTTCACCTTACAAATGGTCAAAAAATTACAAAACAAATAAAGGAGCACCCATTGGGATCACCCATCTCACCTGTCATTTCGCAAACCTCTACATGGAACACTTTTGAAAACACAAGCTCTTAGAAAAATATGATCACAAAACCCAAACTCTGGCCTCAGATACGTAGATGACACCTTCATAATCTGGCCACACGGGAAAGAAAAAAATCTGAACAATTCCTCACAACACCTCAACAGCCTACACCCCAAAATACAATTCACTATTGAAACAGAAGCCAACAATCAACTTCCCTTCCTAGTATGTCTTAGTATACAAAAAACCAATGGCTCGCCTAGGACAACACCATTCTACCAGAAGAAAACACATACAAAACTGCTATCTACATTGCACTCTCACACACCACCCAGCACAGATCAAAATTCCCGTTAGCCAAGACACTTCATCTCCAGAACAAAATGCTTAGCTGAATGAACAACACTTAAAAACGGAACTTAACACACTCTCACTAATGTACTTACAGGCCAATGGATTCCCAAAAAAGAAGATTACCACACCTAATCCAAAAAGAAACCCCCAAACCAAAAGCCAAGACAGAGAACAAGAGAATGGCAAAGCCCTCCTCCCCATATAAATAAAAGCACTACAGACAAAATCAGGCAAAGAATCCTCCAAAAACACAACATTAAAACAGCATTCTGCACAAACAGAAAAATATCCACCATCCTAAGAAACCCTAAAGACAAAATCGATCGTTTTAGAAAACCCAAGAGAGTATACGAAATCCCTTGCCATGCTTGCCCCACCACATAACATAGGACAAAACTAACAGAAGAATTAGTGCACGATTGAAGAAACACAAGCAAACTCAATCAAAAAAGAAAGAAACTGACCTCTTCCCTGGTTTCCAACACCTCAAAGCCACAGGACATGAAATTGACTTTAAAAATACCAGAACCATCGCCAAAAACTGAACACTTCAACAACAGAATAATCAGAGAAGCATAGAGATAGAAAACGCCACACAGCATGAATAAACGAGATGATACCTCCCGGCCTACCAAACCATTTGGAAAACCTGCCCTCATTAATTAAATGAGTAGACCTAACATGAAGAAATGACACCAGACCCACACCCACAAGTGCCACACAAGATGCTACCACCACACTTCCACGCAGAAAAAAGTACTCACACCCACAAAACAGAAGAGGAAGACACGACCACAACCAGAGCCATACTGCAGCTTGCACCACAACCCACTCAAAACCCTCTGACCCATACAAGAAGCAAACTGACAAACCCACCATGAAGATGTGGCACGACCACGAACACGAAGACCAAACAACAAGATCACAGCTCACCAGCTCAAATCCCCCAAGAACTAAGGACTTAACCTGAGCACAGCCAGGCCCCCACCTTAAGCCAGAACACTACCCCCAGCCAATTCAGAACACAGCAACCCCCCTACCAATCAGAACCACAGCCAAACCCCACCCAATCAAGTCACACCCCCCACTAGCAGTTTAAAAGGAAAGAAAGGCAGCTGCAAGCTCACATTACTCTGTGAGAAGCCACAGAGTGAAGAAACAAGCCTGAAGATGATGAATGAGACTTCATCGAAACGTTGCCTAGATACTTCCAATTCTACGCGGGAGAAAACCCGAATAACCAAAGATCCATATGTATATATGTATGTATGTATGCCTATATACAATAACAAGATGGAAGGCTGAGTCAACTTTGAACCGCTCAGAAGCAAACTCCTGGAGTCAGCAGTGAGTTAGTCCTGCAATACTGCATTTTAACCACTATGCCCCCATGGCTCTAGAATAGTGGCTCAACATGATTAACTGTGAGAGGAATGTTGAGAGGTCCTTGGACTGCAAGGGGTCAGTCAAATCAGTCAATCCTAAGGGAAATAAACTCTGACTGTTTTTTGGAAGGACAGACACTGAAGCTGAAGCTGAAACATTTTGGCCACCTAACGAGATGAGAGGACTCATTGGAAAATACCCTGATGCTGGGAAAGGTTGAAGGCAAAAGGAGAAGAGGACAACAGAAGATAATAAGATAATATCATAGATGCAATGAACATGAATTTGGGCAAACTCTGGGAGATAGCGGAAGACAGGGCACCTGACATGCTGTGGTCCATGGGGTTGCAGAGAGTTGGACATAACTTAGTGACTGAACAACAATAATTCAGGAACTTTTGGGAGCATCTTCCTGATCTCTATATTTGAGATCCCCTCCCATTCAAAGTATGATGCAGTATTTGACATGACAAGATTAATTCTGTTTGCTCATGATCATGAAGTTATCCAATTAAAACCATAGGATCAAGGATCCCATGATTACCTAACTGACTTTAGAGATCACTAGAAAACCCAAAAGCTGTGGAGCCGAGTAGGAAATTAGCAAACTATCTTGGGAAAAGGCGATGCAATTTACTTTCATATTCTTGCCTATATGAAGGTCTCTGTGAAATAACCAGAGCTCAAAGTCAATTGGCAGAAACTTTACTATGGGTTTTCCCATGCACTTCATTTACTGAGCCATTAGTCCTGTTGTTTGATTTGCAAATGTAATCAGCACATGGCCCATTAAGTCACTGCCTTGTTTCAGTTTGCCTTGTTGGAGAATGTGACAGTTGAATCGATGTTCTTTGTCTTCCCCAGCGTTTTCATGTTAACTGAGCTAAAACTCTGGATAGGCAGTGTGAACTCCTTCTCTCCTTTCCAAATAACATGAATGTACAATTTGAAAACCATTGACCAAAGCACTGACCCCTTGCATTAGAATACAGGAAGTTACATCAGCACTGAAAAAGTGATTTATGACCATCTCCAGAACTTACAACCATTAACAGCATCTCCATGGTCACATGATCAAAATACGTATGCTTGGCAACTGGTTCATATTTATGATGATGGCAGTGTTCTGGGCTGTGGTGGCGCAGTGGTTAGAATGCAGTATTACAGGCCAATTCTGCTGACTGCTGGCTAACTGCAATTTGGGAGTTCGAATCTCACCAGGCTCAAGGTTGACTCAGCCTTTCATCCTTCTGAGGTGGGTAAAAATGAGAACCCAGATTGTTGGGGGAATATGCTGATTCTGTAAACTGCTTAGAAAGGGCTGTAAATCAATGTAAAGCGGTATATAAGTCTAAGTGCTATTGCTATTGCTATCATGGGATCACCTTTTGCAAGCTTCTGACAAGCAAAGTCAGTGGGGGACTGTGTTACTAATTTAATAGCACTTCGACTTATATACCGCTTCACAGTGCTTTACAGCCCTCTCTAAGTAGTTTACAGAGTCAGCATATTGCCTCCAACAATCTGGGTTATTCTCATTTTACCAACCTTGGAAGGATGGAAGGCAAAGTCAACCTTGAGCCACTCAGAATCGAACTGCCAAACTGCTGGCAGCTGGCAGTCAGCAGAAGTAGCCTGTAGTACTGAATTCTAACCACTATGCCATCACAAATCACTAATAACTGCAGTGATTCACTGAAGAACTGAGGCAAGACATGTCATAAGATGGGGCAAAATTCATTTAACAATTGTCTTGCTTAGTAACAGAAATTTTGGGCTCAACTGTGCTTGTAAGTTGAGTGTACTTTCCATGAAGTACACCATAGAAACCCAATTTGTGGGTCCTGGCAGGCCCATTTTGGGTAGACATTGTGCTTTGGAGGGTATATAAGCTACTCCCACAGCTGGTAATGCCCCCCCCCAATATCAATTGAAATGAAATTAATTATTCCAGTGAATTAGCAACCAAAATAATAACTGGTTGTTTCATCTCACACCATCTCACACATTTCTTGTCATCCAAATAAAAACTAGGCTATGGAATCGGAGTGATGACAACCCTGTAATTATCTCTGTTTCCAATTTCTTCTGACACATTCATTATTAGATGAAAACCATGAAATGACTTTTAGTTCAGGGAAGCTCTTGCTGAAGCAAATATTTTCATTGTTAAGGTGCCCAAAATTTTCTCCTGTTTTTCTTGCCGATTGGAAGATCATGTTTGGCATCTAATTGGTCAACTCACTCTGCTTTTCTTGCATTGGGCAATAGGAGAATGGCAAATAATTTTTTGATGAAGAACAACAAATATTAATATTTGGACCTCATAGCTTTAAGGCCCTGTCCCACTGCACTTACGGATGCAAAGAGGATGTAAAAAGTTAAAAAAAGCTTGCCATCCGTTGGAAA